>JAKELH010000583.1:0-46890 GCA_021525015.1 Lactarius pseudohatsudake | reverse complement strand
TTGATTCCTGATAAAAAGGGCTATGGTCCGGTCTCGGGTTGGAGACTTCTTGTATTCCGAAGAAGAATTGGACGTAATGCTCGAAGACATCGGACTCTTTAAGACTCTCGGAATCGCAGGTGTCGTGTTTGGGGTCCTCAATCGGAACGGAACTGTGGACGTACCCCACACTCGGATGTGTTTTTCGACCTTACGTTTGCCATAATCGTTTTCATAAATAATGACAGCTTGTAGATGCGGCACTTCCTATGCAAGGTAGATTGAAACGTTTGTAAAATAGTCTAGCATCTGAGCAAGCTCTGCAAAGTCTGTTTTCACAGGGCGGCCGACATGACACGCTCTGCCGTTGAAGGTCTGTAGCCAACTCTTTCGTAGTACGGTATCACACATCCCTGTCTCTTCAGCTTTTGACGCGATATGCACTATTCGCGGAATCACACGAGTCCTGACAAGGTGCGTTGTGCAGTATTTTCCTCATCGTGACTTCATTCCTGGCCCTCAGTGGGCAAAGCACATCGGCCCTTGCGGGGCTACACGTCCTCCAAAAGTTACTTCGGCGATCGCAGACTTGTGATGGACCAGTTATTCTTCCGGGAGCGGGCATCAATCCAGGAAGCATTCGTCGCGTGTTGGACGATCTATTGCCGTATGGACTGAGGGAGGTTCATATGAGTGGCGGGCGGTGGACTGAAAGTGAGATGATCCACCGGTCTGAGGGCATGGGTATGGGAGCAAGCGTTGAAAATGACTGGGGCATCTGGCTGACGGATGGCGTCGCTATCCGTGAAGTGAGGAGCATTGTAGATAATTCTGTGAGCTTGACATGAGAACGTTTGCATGTACCCTCCAGCGCTGGGGAGACTCAATCATCCAGATTGGTGGTGGACCGCCCGGGCCGAGGAAAGATCCTCGCGCGACGGTCGATTTCAGCTTGTAATTATTCTCTGCGCGACCTCAGAATGGAGGCCGGCAATGAAGGCTTCAAGATTCCCAGTAGAATCCCACAGGATCTCCTCCTTATTCAGGACCTTATTGGCCCTGTAGTTCCTCCTGCACGACCAACACCGCCAGTGGATGTAGATGACTCTGTCGATAGCTCTGGAGAGTGCTGACAGCGCGGATGAGGTTGAAGCCAACCTAATCTCGGTAGGAATAAAGTCCGAAAGGTCAGTTTCATGCGTCTCAAGTCTCCATTACTAACTCCTTGCTAGGGAAGACGTCTCTGACTCTTTCTCTGACTCGTCAGCTTCCGACTCAGACCCTTCTTCAGACTCTGACTCTGACAATGTGAGAGAGAACGACGCCTCAAAAAAGACACCTGTGAAACTCAGGGTAGTCGACGAGGATGACGAGGACGATGAGGAAGGGGGCGCGGTTGCCGCAGCAGTTGCGCTCCGCACAAAAAACGAGCTGCCCGAGCCCGACATCATGATCCCCCCTATAGCCCAAGTAGAGCCAGATGAGCAGCTCGAAAAAGTGGCGAAATCATGAACATCGTGAACAACAACGTCGTGGTCGTGAAGGGCGAAGCGTCGTCGACACACCGCGCATCGGAGCATGCGCTCGACTCGGAGACTTTACTCGTGTATGAAGATCGGAAAGTTTTGGGCTACGTGAGCGCCGCTCTCTCTTTCCTCTTGCTGACTCCCCGACCTTTCGCACAGATACACGAGACGTTTGGACCAACGTACCAGCCCATGTATCAAGTCAAGTTTAACAGCGCGCATCCCCTGGACTTGAACGAGGCGCGCGTGTCGCGGCCTGTATTTCATGTCCCAGCGCGGAGCAAGTACGTTTTTGTCGCAGAACTCACAAGGCTACGCGGCAGCGACGCCAGCAATGTCCATGACGAGGAACCCGCGGAGTACGAGGTCGAATTTTCGGACGACGAGGCAGAGGCTACATACAAAGCAAAGCTCCGGGAAAGGTCCGTCTCTTCCTTCCTCCCTTTCCTGCTTGGTTTTGACTCCCCGTGTTTCCACAGACGACATGGGTCACGCGAACCCAGCGTGCCCGCGTCGCCCGCACATATGCGCGACCAGGACCTCGATGCCTGGAACCCATATGCAAAGCACGGCGCGTACGATATGGACTATGGCCCGAGTCCGTTGCGCCCAGCGCCCCAACCATACGACGACCCGTACTCGGATGCTTATAACCAGCCAGGGGCAAGCACTAGCGTGGCGACATCTGTGCCCACGCTACCCTCCACGCCCCGGCATGGGCCCGGGGGAATGCGGTTAGGGGAAATCGTGGGCGCGGGAGAGGGCGCGAATGATCACCGGCCGCATCATCACCGTGAGCGTGTGACGCGGCCGCAGCCGTGGACGTGGACGTGGACGAGGCCGAGGGCATCCTCCCCCATAGGCCAGAAGAACATGGCCCCGATCGCTATCACCCCCCTCGCCGATCATCGCACAGGCAGTGGGACAACCCCCGATACCCAACGCTTCATATCCTGGCGGCGGCGGGTTCCTCGGACTATACGTCATACTCCCTCAATTACAACAATTTGGCTTTGCACACCGTATACGTCGTTGCCTCAGCCGTTCGTGTCGCCACAACATTCAGTGCAGCCACATATCAACCCACGATTCGCGGGACAGTTTGGTTTAAATTTAGACATGATGCAACAGCAGCAGCAGCAGTCATATCTTGCATACGGCCAGTATGGGACCCAGACCGCACCCGTATATGACAATGGGGCTGAGGGTGGTTGGGATGGACAATGGAGCCAAGGTTATGGTACTGGAAGTGGTGGAGAGCATCACGATAGCAGTCAGGGTACTTGATCCTTACTTACTTTATTGTTTACGCCACACTGCGAGTGCTCGCAAAAAAAATAAAAAATGAAAACGAAAATGAAGTGAGAATACTAGTAGCACGGTGCGGGGGGTCCTCGCCGTCGTTCACAACCGAGCCGCACAGCGAGTACCATAACGGGGCAGGCGGAACCAGAGACAGCGGCGACGACGCCGAGCCCATCCGTCCCCCGCTTTTCCATCGCAACTACCCTACTCCTGCCCTCGCCGAATGCCCCGACGCGCATCAGCACCCACCACGCTGCCAGCAGCAAGCGTGGCAGCGGCGATATCGGTGACAGCAAACGCAAACATAGCAGCCTCAACAACCAGCCCATCCGACTCGTCCCCGCTCCCCTCCTCCCAACCTGGCTCCTCCTCAGCCTCTACCTCGAATGCTGGCGGGGCTGCTCGCCCGCGGCGCATCATGCCCTCGCGCTCGCGCAGGGGCGGCCCGGGAGTCGGCATCAGCGATGTCGACACGCAGATCCTCGAAACGCTCCGTCGACGCCGTGCGTTTTTCTTCCCTCTCTTTGTGGCAGATCTCTTGCTCACGCGCGTATTCCCCCCCCCTTCTCTCCCTCTTCCATTTTTATAGGCGAAAATGACCGTTAATACCGGCGCACACGCAACTACTGCTCACGACCGACTCGACGCGCGTGCGGACGTTCGGCGGCGGCGACGCGGGTTCACAGCTCAACACGTCGGCTTACGAACGGTACTTTGACAAGCCCGACGTGATTTGCGCGTACCGCGAGCAACAGCTCATCCAGACCCCCGAATACACGCTCTTGTCAGAGCACGAGGCTGTGGGGGGACGCTTTCGACCTCGAGGACAAGATGATGTGCGTGTTCGATCGGCCCCCTCAATTTTTTTTTCGTAATCTAACACGCCACGACCACAGGAAGGCATCGACACCTCCGATGCGGCGTACGAAAAACGGCATCGCAAGTACGAGACGTTCGAGAAGCGACAGCGCCTGCGCGAGAAGGAGAAGCTCAAGCACGAACAGTACAAGCTCAAAGAACGTATCGAGCAGCTGCGCGCGCTCGAGCCCTCTGCGTTTCTCCACGTCGCAGACTCGTTCTTCGCGAACTCGTTGTGTCCGCCACCGCACGAGGCCGGCGCCGAACAGGACGCGCGGGCGAACGCGAATGTAGTTCCCGCGCAGGTGCACTGCGACGGCGATTGGCGCAAGCGACAGATACTGGACGTCGCGAACAGCCTCGAGGCGCGCTACCGCACTCTGCTCGACACTGCGCCGTCACGCGCCCCTGAATTATCAACGCCAACGCCTGCCCCAGCGACTCCAGCTCCAGCACCTCCACCAAAGACCGCTACTCCTGTCCCTGCACCGAACCACACCCCAGCCCCGACCAGCCCCGTCGTCCCGCGCCCACAGCCCGTCCTCCCACCACCCGAACCAACCGAAGTCATCGAGCTCGACAGCGACGGCGAGGAGCAATCGCCGGAGCCTGTCAAGGTCGAGCCGGCCCTCCAACCACTTACCGCCGCGCGCCTCGACCCGAACGAGACCATCAGGTTGCGAATCAAGTTCCCCACACGCCCGCCCCCGCCAGTCCTACCATCTCCAAAACCGTCACCCGTGTCGGCACCAGCGGCAGTAGGCACCGCCTTAGGGTCTCCATCGCCCACGCGCCCGCGCCCAAAACCGATATTCAAGAACCCGGCAGCCCCAGGCCCGTACGCGCGCGTCCCGTTCGCGCGGCGCTTGTCGCTGCAGGACGGAGCGGCGTATGCGAGCACCTCCGTACCCGTGTCTTCACCTACCACCCCAGCATCCACTGCACCACATACCGTCCCCCCAGCAACGACGACGACGACGGGGACCGAGATGGCGTCGCCTCTGCCTGCGAGACCGACGCCGGCATCAGCGACGCACCTGACACTCAGGCGCCGCCCCGCCAGGGCTGCCGCGGCGCATCTCAAGCCAGTGAGCCCCATTTCCGCGATGACGACAGCCCCAGCAACAGCTCCGCCCCCGCCTGCGCCACCACCAGCTCACGCGCCCGGCCTGAGACGTCCGCGCAAGCGGCGGCGCGTTGAGCCTTCTGATGATGTGGCGTCCCCCGCGTCCGACAGCTACGACAATACAGCGGGCGCGGCGGGAGTGGGAGCAGGAGGTGAAGAAGAGCAGGAGGAGCCGGAGCCGGAAGAGGATGGAGAAGACGAGGATGAGGAGGGCGACGAGGATGATGACGAGGATGGACCGGGTGGTGGACGCAGGCGCAGCGGCGCGGGGGAGCAGTGGCGTGAGCGCTGGCGCGAGTGCGCGTTGTACCGCGAGGCGCAGCGGCATGTCGGGGCGCCGAGCGCGCGCAAGACCCATCGTCACCTCGGGATCTTCGGGCTCCGCGGGTTCCCCGCCGACATCGAGCATATGCGCGACTTTGTGCCGCCTGCGTGGGCGCTGCCCCGCGGGGACATGCGTCTCGCTGCTGATGCGACTAGCGCAGTCCCAATTGTCGCGGGCATGGGTGTAGGAGCGGTAGAAGTGGGAGGTACTGACAAGGAGGCTGGTCCGCCGGTGGTGATGGCGGTGCCTATGGCCGAGGAGGTGGAGACGCTGCTGGAGGTGGAACCTGACATGTCGGACCCTCTGACGACCGTAGAGACTCCGAAGACGGTCGATAGCCAGGAGACGGAAGACTTGATGCTACCTTTAAATTGTTAATATTCTGGCCCTCTTTTTTTTTTGGGCATTTTGTTGTCTTCCCTTTCCTTGTATACTCTGGCAGACTTATAACTAATGCTATATTATTTTCCATCCGGCAAAGCAAACGAGTGACCAGAGATTATATTAGATGAGTTATGATACGACCGGAACAAGTGTATCTAATCTAATCCCCGAGTTGTGGTTCGACTCACGCGCTCACCTGACGACTGGGCTGCGCCAGCCCGCCAATGATATGCAGCGCAACGCGGCGCTGGGCGAGGGAGACGTCACGCTGTGCCGCAAGGGCATGGCGCGCGGTGCGGAGCGGAGGGGGCGACGCGCTCTTGCGCACGCCGACGGTGTGCGGGAGGAAGCGCGAATAGTCGCCCGCGCTGCGCTCAAGCACGCTGCGCACGCGCGCAGTCGTAGACGCATATGCGGGGAGCGGGGTCCCCGCGACGGGGGTATCGTGCGTGCGGAAGAGCGCGTTCAGGTTGGTGCTGGAGAGCGCCGTGAGGCGCGCGGCGCGGACCGCAGGGGTGGCGGCGTTGGTCGGCGCGGGGACTTCTTTGGC
This sequence comes from Lactarius pseudohatsudake, assembly GCA_021525015.1. Lineage (NCBI taxonomy): Eukaryota > Fungi > Basidiomycota > Agaricomycetes > Russulales > Russulaceae > Lactarius > Lactarius pseudohatsudake. Next base: position 40,837 of record JAKELH010000583.1, on the reverse strand, counting down.
GTTGGAAGGAGCCGTCGTGGATGGGGATTTTGGCTGCGCGTGGTTGTTGAGACCGGGTGTGGGAGACCGGGTGGTCATGGATGTGGTTCTGGGCCTGGCATCAGCAGAGGTCGGGCGGCGCGTATGGGCTGCGCTGGAAGAGTTTTGTGCGTCGCGGCTGCGGGGCGCGCGGGACTCCGTGCCTTGCTCCTGTTGCCTTGGCCTCGACTGCTGTCGCCTCTCCTGGTCCTCCGAGCGAGCTGCCGTATCAGGTCTCGTCAACTTTTTCTGGTGCATTTTGAGGCGGTTCGAAAAGCTGAAGGTGACAAGGCCATCACCCCATGCTGATCCTGCTCGTGCTAAAATATTTTGAGTTAAAGTAAATGAGAGGAGGTATTCGAGGGTGCACGAACAGGATCCGTTTGGTCTACTGCGAACTCCTTGTGACTGAGTAGGGACCGCAACGTTCTCTGCAGAAAATGAGAACCAGGGTGAGGTTGGTGAAGTAAATACGGGCGTACGAATGCTTATCCCCCCAAAGCTGCTCGCCGACGGCCGCCGTGTGCGAGGCACTGAGGTCCCCGATGCTGCGACGGCATCCCCGGATACTGCGCTAGCTGAGTAGTAGCGCAGTGAGCACCGGGAGAGCAACTGTCGCTGAGCGTGGTGAAGCATTGAGAAAGAAAAAGGCAAGTCCGAGTTGTGCTGGCGAGACCACCGGCCCGCTCGGAGCCTCCACTATCTCTGTCTTTTACTGTAACCTTGACCGTAACTCCGCAAATACATTTTTATTGACTGTCAATAACAACGAATGGAAGGCGAAGAGTCCAGCATGGGTGTGACGCGTCGACAGACAGTGGAGTGGCTTTGTACCCACCATGACTCATCCGATCCCCTCAACGACCGAAGAACCATCTGCGAGCGAGTCTTTGGACTCTGCAGCGGGTGAGAAGCGTTTGACGCTTATTGATGGTATGTCCACGATATACCATCAACGGTACACTCATCCTCTCTCTGAACAGGAATTGCCCTCATTGCCGGTCTCCAAGTACGTACCATCTTCGCGTCCTGTCGATTAACTCTAGTTGATGACTTTTCCAAACGAAGATAGGTTCCGGGATTTTGTTAGTATGCGCTGCACATGGGACTGCCACCCACTGACTCGGATCCCCGCTGCACAGCTCTTCTCCTGGAGCGATAGTTGCGTATACTCAGAATGCGACGGCCAGTCTCGTGATATGGGTGGTGGCCGCACTCCTCGCGTGGACAGGTGCGAGCTCTTTCGCCGAGCTCGGTGCAATGCTCCCGCGAAATGGCGGCGCGCAGGCCTACCTGGCTTACGCGTATGGCCCGCTCGTGTCTTATCTCTTCACGTGGACCGCGATCTTGCTCCTCAGTCCGGGTGAGTTTCCCTCCGTCGCCGTTCTGTTATTGTTGTTGTGTTGAATACGGAATGACAGGAACGAAGGCGGTGAACAGCCTCGTGTTCGCCGAATATGTCAACAGGATCCTGTGGAACGCGACGCGTGGTGACGATGCGCCAGCGGAGATCATCCCCAGTTGGGTGATCAATGCGACTGCAGTGGCCGCTGTCTGCTTCGTCGTCGTCTTGGTCATTGGCACCCGTAGCCTTGGATCCCGTGCAGCGGTCATTTTGACAAGCATGAAGGTATATATGCTAGGCACATAGCACGTATCTGTCCCCTCTAACCAGATTCCTCGGTTTTCTCAAGGTCCTCGCGCTGGTACGTCTGCGATGATATGTTACCGTGATACCATGCTCAAGTGCCACTCCCGAAAGCTTTCTGTTATCGTGCTGGGGTTAATCCATCGCTTCCTCGGCCGCGGCGTAGCGAGCCCGTATCCAAATCCCATCGTCGAATCATCGCCTACAGCTGCCTCGTATGCGCACGCCCTGTACGCTGGTCTCTGGGCGTTTGACGGTTTCAACCAAGCCAATTACGTCGCTGGAGAGATGCGGCATCCAGCACGCGACATCCCACGCGCAATTCACTCGTCGATGGGGCTCGTAGCCGTCTGTTTTTGCTCTCCTGTCCTCCTTTACCTGAATCAACTAACGCGACGTACTAGGTCTTGTTCTTCTTCGCAAACGTCGCATACTTCTCGGTCCTCGATCCGGTAATTTGTGCATGATATCGGAGGCACAGTCACGGTTTTAGACAATTTTTTGCAGGCTGCGATCGCGCAAAGTAATACCGTCGCGCTTGATTTCGGTTGGGCGCTTTTCGGTCGCGCGGGTGGCGTGCTCTTCGCCCTCGTTGTCGCAATCTCATGCCTCGGTGTCCTCACAGGTGCGCATATACTATGACCTCCGTATCGCCATCACTACCGCTGATGCACCGTCAGGGTCTCTCTTCACCTCTGCGCGTGTCATATATGCCGCTGCCCGCACTGGTCAACTCCCTGAGGCTCTCGGGGTGCTCGACACGGACCGCGGCACCCCGATACGTGCGGTACTCCTACAAGCCGCCATCACTATTGCCCTCATCCTCTTTGGCGGTGGATTCCGTGCGCTCGTCAGGATCGCCGTAGTTGCCCTATGGGCGTTCTACTTCCTAACGGTAACGTCGCACGGTCTCGCAATACGTGTTGCAGAGTATTGAATATATCGTGTGTAGGTGTTGGCTGTTGTGATACTCCGAGTAAGGGAACCAGACCTACATCGGTATTTCTGCTCCTTTGCTCAATGTGTTTCCTGCTAACCTCGCGACCATAGGCCATATCGGACGTGGATCATAACGCCTCTCATATTCTGCGCTGTATGACCCGTGCACCCGTCAGTATAAAACATCTTCTTATATCCTTCTAGGTCACGCTCTTCCTACTCTGTGTACCGGCGGTCGCAGCGCCAAAGGAGAACCTCGTCGTTATCTGTATGTTGGTTCATATTAGCAACTTCTCGCGCTTTCAGTGCTAACCCATGGAAAGGTTATCTCGTAGCCGCATTGCCCGCATATTATATGACACAGAAACGACATGCAAGGGCTACATTGGGCCAGGAGGGAGTGGACCAGGCTTACGGAAGTATAAGCACGAATAGAGCGAGCAGTTAAGGACTTATCTCTGTTAGATCACCACCTAGCTTATTTACATATTGTACTGTCATCTCTGAAACGCGATCGCAGTTACTTTTTCGACACACGGAGGATAAAAGGGAAAAGGGAAAGTCGGGTAGTACAGGCCCGCTAGAACAGAACAGACCAGTGACCTCACAAACAGAACTTAATGGTAGGCGCTCAGTCTACGTCAGCGGTCGTGAGAATTGAGGCTTATTACCTCACATCTCCAGTTGTCCACCATGGGCCGACTCTTGGGTCGACTAGTTGTCGCCTTTACGACCGCCCTTATATGTTTTATATCGTATACCCCTCAACTCTTCATCATTTGGCCCTGGTACGGCCGCGAACTCTCCATTCAACTCTTCAGCCTCCTTATCCCATTCAAGTATGAATTCTGTCCCCAGGATAGTCACCGTGACGAGGCATTAACGACGCCCTGAATAGCATTCTCGTAGGACTCCTGCTATATAATTACTATCTCTGCATCACTACAGACCCGGGGCGCGTTCCTCATGGTTGGGTACGTGTTCTTCATGCGAAGGTGACGCTCCTCGCTTATGTACGTGCAATTAGGAGCCAGAGTTTGATGATATGGAAGGTTATGAGGTCAAGAAAAACACCGGTGGCCCAAGATTCTGTCGCATGTGCAAACGATACAAGCCACCGCGCGCACACCACTGCAAGAGTTGCAAAAGGTACGTGTCTGTCAACTTGCGTTCTTCCGTTCCTCTGATGTCCCACTACTTTGCAGATGCGTGCTCCGCATGGGTGAGTCGACCAGCTTCCGCCACCTCCAAGTTTAAAATTTACAGCGCGTCTCTACATTCAGACCACCACTGTCCATGGGTGAACAACTGCGTTGGCTTCTATAACTATGGCCATTTCATCCGCTTCCTCTTTTTTGTCGACCTTGCCTGCACCTATCATGTCACCATGCTCACTCGCCGCGTATTTGACACCCTCGGAAGGCAATACTGGGTCCGGACACATGCGTCTTTTCGTTGATGCCTCGCCTCTGACCTTTCTTTCTTACAGGATTCAAACGACACAGTAGAGCTACTCTTCGTTGTTTTGAACTACGTGACATGCGTACCCGTGCTACTCCTAGTTGGTGCGTTCAGGTGCGCCATTCTCCTGCGACCTTTGCTCGCATATATATGCTGACAGGATAGGTAGCCTGTACCACTTTTACTGCGTTCTCGGGAATACCACCACGATCGAAGGTTGGGAGAAGGACAAAGTTGCGACTCTCATCCGGCGGGGAAAAATCCGCGCGATGAAGTTCCCATACGTCTGTACTGCTCTTCAACCCTCCTCTGGTCCTGACATCCGCCATACAGAATCTTGGTGCCCGGCGGAACGTCGAGTCGATGCTGGGCATCAATCCACTCCTTTGGTGTTGTCCAAACGTTGGTCCTTTAGGAACGGGGCTCAAATATCAGCTTGCAGAAGGCGATGGTAAGTGGGCCGAACTCTCTGCACGTGACCCACGCGATCCCAGGCACGAACCTTTCGATGTGTGAAACCGAGGTGAGCCCCCCACCCACCGCACGCAGAAGGGCGCTCATGGAGTATCAGCGTCTCGCATCCCCCTTGCCCTACCCATCCGAGAACACGAGCTGACGTAGCGATGCACTTACAGGTATCGAGCCCCAGGAGTCCTGGCCTCCGCGCGATCCGACAGAGCACCACAGCGAGTGGAGGCAGCCCTCTTCGCCATGGACATATGAGAACAACGGGCCCAATCCAGCACTCGCTCCATCAAACACGCAACTGCGTGCCCGCAGACCTCCAGGCGCTTCTGCGGTGCCGCCATACCACCCCGACTACGAGCCACCAGAGGACGACGACGACGGGGAGCGCTACGCGGAGTACGAGCGTGCGGGGCTCAGCGGTGGCGGGGGCACGGCGCACGTGCGCCAAGGCTCGGAGGGCTACGAGGTGCGCCCGATCGATCGGGAGGGCTTGCTGGCGGAGTTTATCGCGGGCCGGAGTCAGGAGGAGGGGCATTATCGTCGGTACGTGCCCGAGCCCGACGATAGCGAGAGCAGTTGGGAGGAGGGAGCTGTCGACGGCGATGGTCGCGACGGTGTTGTCGTCGACGAGGACGAGGACGAACCGCTCGCGGCGCGAGTGGAGAAGTGGCGGTCGGGCGAGGCGATTACCTGATGGTAGACTGATCTGTGTGGAGGGTTCATCTAGGGCAAGACACTATCCTCGTCCTGTCCTACTTAGAATCTAAGTATCCTCGGTCCGTCTGACTTTATGGGGGGCTGCAAATTGCGACGACAGCGCTCAAGCTGTTTGTGGAAGCACCTGTTCTGTCGTTCCTGCAACCGTACTAGAGATCATTCATGTCATCGACGGTGAGCGTTGTATAAGCGCAACCAAATAAGGAACCGTCCAGCCTAAACGGACTACTAGCTTCAAGTTGGCAGAACGTCCGGCGTGCTTTCCCTTCAGGCTTGCGTCCCCCCTTCTCCTGACCAATGCGGTACAGCCCCTCCACATTGGCATGGCGGGTAACGCTCTCCCCGCCACCACGGTGACACTCTGCGTCTCTGTAACTGCAGCGACCTCTGCACCCGCTGTGGCCTATTAGCAGCAGAGGCGGCAGCACGGGCAGACGGATGGACGTACTCGACGCGGGCGATCTGAACACCCGATATCGCATGCAATCTGTCTCGCAGTTGGCTTTCTTCACACTTGCGTTGAAGCATTCAACGCAAGTGTGGAGAAAGCCAAGTTAAATTAATTCCTGCCAATTCCCGGGTTCCTCTATGCTACCTGACTCGGTTCCACAAGAATATAAACCCTTATGATGGGAGCACATAAGTTCGTCATGTGCTCGCCTCGCTGGCTCCATGGTTAGAGGTCCGGAGAGAAGAACTATACATGGTTGGAAGTGAGGTTGGAATTCGTTGTTGTAGATCGATTTGATCCCATCTGATTCACCTTCCTTATTTATCCATTCTTCCCACGTGCTTTCAGTGTCTCGCTACTTGAGATATCGTCATCTCCACCTTACACATAGTCCGAGCACCACCCGCTGATCCGAGAGCACGTGGACAAAGCCCTAGGTGTGCTCCTACACACGGGTCGCTCACGCGCGTGTGAACAGGACGGACTTGGGGACGCTCCGTGCGTCCACGACAGGACGTGTCGAAGAGCTTCGCGAAGATCGCACAGGCTGACACGGCGCGGCTCGCGCACCTCCCCGGATCCGGTCTGAAGGACGCCTCACGGCTCCCAGTTATCGCCGCCGCTGCGCCGTGTCTGCGTCCATCTCTGCGACCGCCCCAACCCGGCGGCGGCGAGAGTAGAATAGGCGTTGGCGTCGACGCTGTCTGGGGGGCTCCAAACCCGAACCCAACTCCCCCTCTCCTGACGTTTCTTCGGTGCCGCCATACCACCAGAGGACGACGACGGAGAGCGCTACGCGGAGCACGCGCTATTAGATGCGCCTGATCGATCGGGAGAGCTTGCTCGCAGTGTTTATCGCGAGCCGGGATCAAGAGAAGGGGACGTACCCAGCCGGACGATAGCGAGAGCAGTTGAGAGGAGGGAGCTGTCGACGGCGGTGGTGGTGACGATGTTGCCGATAATGACGACGACGACGAGCTCGCGGTGCGAGTGGAGAACTGGCGGTCGGGCAAGCCGATTGCTCGGGGGTGTACTTTACTGTAATATTGGTCGGTCCGAGTCTGTGGAAGGTTCGTTCGAACGTCATGTTTTCTCTACATCTCACTATACTTATGCAATATGCTGTCCTCGTTCTGTCCTACCGGAGTAATATCATAGATACTCACTCAGGCTATGTACACCGAAATTTACAAGATGGCTCACCCAAGATACACAACCCTATACACAAACATTAGACGCTGGATCTGTACTGCGCCCGTCAAGGTGGAGAAGATGATAACAGAGTACAGTATTTGGTGGTCACTGGCAGATTGCCGTACATCGATAAGCAACAATCTACTCAGGGCCCGGCTATGTTGACCAAGAATAAGGGAAAATACCACCTCTCAGAACGCGAGCGAGCTTGGCTTGTCGGTGACATGCTGTACGTCCCCTGATGTGTATCACTCAAGTATCTAAAGATCTCACAAACTATAGTTCCGCAGGTGGAAACACAACCTCTACTACGCTCCACTGGTGGCTACTCGCACTGCTCGCTCACCCCGAGGTCCAAGTCCGGCCCGGGGCTCAGGCTGAACTCGACGATGTCGTAGGCAGCGCCCGTCCGCCGACCTTCGCCGACCTCCCCTTTCTGCCCTATATCCGCGCGATGGTCAAGGAGGCATTGCGTTGGTCGCCAACAGCTCCCTTTGGCGTGCCGCGTGCCTCGTCCGTGGACGACTGGTACGAGGGCATGTTCATCCCCAAGGGCACGATAATCCTCCCGACATGCGCGTCATCAATTTCGAAACGGCCATGTTCGGTGTGGACTCGGCACGTTTCAACCCGGCTAGGTATCTGGACGAGAAGGGCCAAGTTAAGGTGGTGATGGATGGTCGGGAGGAGGGACATGTGTCGTTTGGGTATGGGCGGCGCGTGTGCCCTGGGAGGCACGTTGGGGAAGGGACGCTCGGGATTGACTTTGCGACGCTGCTGTGGGCACTGCGTTTCGAGCGTCCTGAGGGTTGCACAGGGTGAGTTAGACGTGCACACCGTTATTCACTCCGGCATCAGGGCGTGCGTGTTTTTTACTTGCTTCGTCCATGGGTCCTCCCTAACTCGTCAGCAACAGCCACCCTGCGCCTTTCGAGTGCAAGGCAGTCCCTCGGTTTCCGGAGGCCGAAGCTTCATTGAACGAAGCACTGAACCTCTACGAGTAAGGGGGCTTCAAGTTCTGGCCGCCGTGTCGAATGATAGTTTGAGTGAGTTCTATTGTCGGCACTTTTCGGAAGGGGGGTCTGGGGCTGTTCTATGACGCTTTCTTTGCCACTCCCTTCGCCTTTTCGCTCACTGGTTCACCCACACGCCCCCCCTCCCATTCTATATGACCGCAGAATGTCAATAACTGTTCTCGTCATAAATGCTGCATTCCGAAGGTTTATTATGTTTTCCAACCTTATGTCTGCAACATTTACAGTAAACTCGAACCCAAATGTATAAGACGATTTACAATTATGCGATGCCATTTTTACGATACTCTGCAATCATGCTACACTTCACCAAACACTTCGCCATCACTGGTTCACCCCTCGTGTCGAGGAGCGTCGAACGAAGTCGTGAGCTTCTAGGTCACGACATGACCGATGATGACGGCCTTGGTAGGATCGCGCCGTGATGGGAAAACATATTCACATTTGGAAGTGTCTGGAGGTTACAGGGCAGTTCTTAAGTATACAAGAGTCGAGCCATATGAAGCTACTAGAACAGACGAGTCACAGAACGATCGACCGAGTCATACAGTACGTCGAGTCAACATGTTAGGTCGAGTCATGAAAATGTACGAGAAGCGCGTAGAAGCGTAACAAACACGGTCGGAACCCCCCCCTATTCATAGAGATCCAGTGCCTCTTTCAGTAAAGTTTCAGCGTCTGCAAACCGAGGCACTGCCTTACACTCGAAGGGCACAGGGTTACTGTTACTGACGGGTTAGGGAGACAACATGGTCGAAGCAAACAAAAACACGCACGCCCCGATGCCGGTGTGAACAAGAGTGTGCACGTCCAGCTCACCCTCCGCACCTTCAGGACGCTCGAAACGCAGAGCCCACAGCAGCGTCGCAAAGTCAATCCCGAGCGTCCCTTCCGCAACATGTTTCCCGGGACACACCCGCCGCCCATACCCAAACGACACATGTCCCTCCTCCCGACCGCCCATCAGCGCCTTGACTTGTCCCTTCTCGTCAAGATACCTAGCCGGGTTGAAACTTGCCGAGTCGCTGCCAAACACCGTCGAGTCGGAATTGATCAGGTTCACGTTCGGGAGGACGATCGTGCCCTTGGGGATGAACATGCCATCGTACCAGTCGTCTGCGGACGAGGCATGTGGCACACTAAAGGGGATCGCGGGCGACCAGCGCAGTGTCTCCTTGACCATCGCACGGATATACGGTAGAGAGGGGAGATCTGCGAAGGTCGGCGGACGAGCGTAGCCTACGACTTCGTCAAGCTCTGCGTGAGCCCGGATTTGTACCTCGGGGTGAACGAGTAGAGCGAGCAGCCACCAGTGGAGCGCAGTAGACGTTGTCTCTCCACCTGCGGAACTACAGTTTGTGAGATCTTTAGATCCTTTGGGTCTTGGGCGATACTGTTAGGGGACTCACAGCATGCTACCGACAAGCCAGGCCTGCTCGCGTTCTGAGAGGCGATATTTTTCCTGGTTCTTTATCAATGTAGCACCGAAACTTGGCTGGTCAATTCCTTTCGCCTGGCATTGGTAAGTTACTCATAAATTAACAACACATTCCATTTGGGGACCACCGCAGCGAGAACCCACCAAATCATCAGCAACTTTGCTGAGAAGACGTTCGTACATCAGCGAATCTTGGATGAACCAATATTGCGCATCCCGTTTCCATTTGGCAAACCTGCGTGTAACGATGAGGGGAAGTCAACGATCGTAACATGATATACGTACTTATTAGGAATATATCGCATCCATGGGAAATACTCAACCAGGCGTGCCCCTGGCTCTAACTCGTACAACATTCGTAGCACATGGTTTACGATTCCTACGATCACTGGGTCGTCCTCTGATTCTACTGGCGGTAGATGATAATTGATGGTCAATATAATGGACCAAGAATGTCGTTGGAAATGCTTTTTCATAGGAGGGCTCTTTATCAGCGAAAGCGCCAACATGATCGCTTCACGACTTTGGATGGGGTAGAAGTCTGATACGACCGATTTGGAGAAGCCTTCCACCGCAGGACGGCGTAGCCGGCGCCACCTATGGGAAATTAGCGTAGAAAAAATAGAGTGTCGAATGGCACACAGGTCGCCGTATCCCGTAAAGGTAAAAAAGAGGCCTTCGGTTAGGAATTCATTCAAGGAGATGGATTGCGGACGATCGGAATATATGTTGGATCGCTTCTCAAGCAGGTCAACGGCGACGCGCTGGCTATTGACGACCAGTATGCCCTGGCCAAAGACACTTAAGTACATCAAATCACCTGGAGAGTGGGTGAGCAAATTTATGAAGAAACTGGAGGTCCAGAGTGTTACCATAGTCATCCTTCCGTTGCGGTGACGCTAGCCAATCGTTATCTGCGGCGCGTTGAATGTTGCCGACGAGAGGTAACCCTTTGGGACCCGGGGGAAGATTACGGAAGGTTCTTTGAGCGAGTCGTGCTATGAGCCAGAGGACAAGGCCAACGAGGGGAGTCGCAACAAGGAGGTGGATCATGAATGCGCTGGGGGTTGCTGAATCAGTAACCTCACGTCTCAGAGTATAAGAGGAGGAGAAAATATATGACATGGATCAAAATAAAATTTAAAAAGAGAAAAAAGGCATGAACGCAGATTGTGAACCATTCAAGTTAGACCGGTGATCGCTCGCTCTATGTGCTAGCTGCGCGAAAAACCCTCGATAGGACTCTTCCTTCCGTCCTTCCTCCCTTTCTTCCTTCTCAACACCACTTTGGGCCGCAAGTTCTCTGAGATAAGTGCCTCTTCGAAGCTTCTTTCTCTACTTAAGATTATTCCGAGTCATTTGCCGCGGGCGGGACAGCACACCGGACTAGACCGATTCCCATTCAAGCTCGCTGAGATCTAGACATGAATCGTCACATGATGAACGGATGGCGAGAACGTAATGCAGCAATGCCAGTCATTGCGAAAAGAAGAGTGAGAGCGAGAGAGCAGAAGGCAATTTGTCTGGGTGAGTCGTCCTCGGGATTCCGCCGAGCCTGAGTGCATCGAGTCCGGACTTCCAGCTACCTGCTTCTTCCATAATTACGTGGTACCAGCACACGCCAAGTAGAGAAGGAAGGAGTAGCCATGGATCAAAAAAAAAAAAAAGGAAGGAGTAGCCCTCCTTTCCGACCATCGGATACACCGAAAAGCTTATTAGGTGCTGAGCCACGCTAATTGGTCTACCTGTGATGTCGCCCACCTCCGTGTGACTTCTGTGACTAAGGAATTGTAACGGCAGGGAAAATGAATGGGCGAGAGACGTCATTGGAAGGCTTGTTACATTGTCATGCACAGGAGGGTTCGTTCTACGATAACCCTCATCTCTCATCGTGGGGCACATAATAATTCTCTTGTTGTACTGTACCTCTTTTCCTCAAAAGCCTCCTCGCTCACAGCAATTCTGTCCACATCATAGGTTGCCAGGGAAAAGCGATGAAACTTGAGGTAGAAAGTCAACAACGAAAGCAGGCAAGTCCGTTCTGTTAGTATTGTTCTTCGTCGCGTACCTCTTAAATCCAGGAACTGGCATCTACAGGACAAGTCGTCATTTCATAGTCGTGGTCTACGCACGAATACTGTTCCAGTATAGACCCGAACTCTATCCTGTGGAGGCATACCCAATGTAAAATAAGGACAAATAAACGTTACTGCGAAATTACTGCGAAATACTGCGAAATAAATAGATAGCGATATAGTTAGTTACCACAGCGAAAATCCGTTTAGCCAGACTCTCCCAGACTCAGATCCTCTGTGGTCTCATGTGGCTTGAAGCATACGTGGGTGACGAAAAGTTCTTCGAGCGTCTGGAATATTTCTTCAGTTTCCTGGACGAACACCTTGTGCTTCTCCAGCGTGCCCAAACGCATATGATCCTACGAAAACGAAAATTCAGACCCAAAAAAAAAAAGAAGCGGTTCCGAGCCATTTCCGCTGACGACGAATGAATTGATCGAGACGGTACCTCGACAGATCTCCAACCCGCGATGTATGCGCCCCGCGAGGCGTCCTCAAGCGCGACGCCCCAGCTGAGCGCGATGAACCCGGGCATCTGCAGCGACTCGATGCGATACGTGACGCGGCGTATTTTATCCTGCGTCGTCTCCGCGACCGCCGCCTGCGCCCGGTACACGTCTATCTCGGTCACCGGCGCCTCAAGGCAGCGCAACGGGTTCCCGGAGAAGCGTACGAAGAGCACGAGCACCGGCGCGGTCGCGAGCGCCTGTCGCCGCTGCGCGAACGCAGGGTACGATGGGTCCTCCTCGAATGCGGCGGCGTGCGCACGCGTCTGCCACACTGCCAGGGGAGTTTGTTAGACACGCCAACGGAGAACGAAAGAACATGCCGCCCCCACGGCGCGTGGGGAGCACTCGGCCATTGCTTCGCGCGCGCGTCGTGTTGTACGTTGTACGATGGCAAGAAGGCACTCACACAAGATCCAGTAAAACTCCTTTGGTCTCTCCATAGACGCGCCCCAGTACTGTGCTGTCAGGCCTTTCTCCCTGGACCGCGGTCGGGGAATTAATTTCGATCCAAAAGAGCACGTGGCGAATGGGGGACACTTACTTCCGATCATGCGCGACGAAGTCCCGAACCTCCCGGAAGAGAGAAGGATAGGCAATGCACTGTTCGGTCGCGACAAATCGGACGACTTCAACAGCGAGAGGTTCGGATTCCATAGGTTACTACTGCGCGGTTACGATATGCAGGGGGTGAGAGGAGGGATTCTAGGGGCTATTGTATTTGACCGTCGTTGGGTATGGAGGAATGAGGCAGTGCCCAGCTAATTGAATCCGCGCTACAAGGAGTTATGGATTGGAAATTACTGTAGTTGCGATCATTTCTAGTCTAGTGACCTAGAACCTTTACGTTCGGACAGCACCTGGTTGTCGGACAGTCGACAAGCGTGAAACAGCCAATTCTCATTTTTGCGACACAATAGGGTTTTCATCTTAAAAATACCTGGAGCATGTTAAAAAGTGGTACTAGATGGCGTATGCCTGATTTTATAGGGATCAGACAAGAGAAATTCGAGGTGTCCGACAACCAGATGCTGTCGAACACTGGCTAGTGTTGGGACAATACTTTGCAGCGAAGTGAAGCCAGTGAAGGTGTGCCTTCCCATGTATTACGTAACTAAAGTGAGTACATACTGTAACTTAAAACTTTCAAGCCGTGCAATGCAGATATACCCTCCAGGCTCCCTTCTGGTCACCATCTCCGGCGCGTACATCACTCAACTCGAGCACCTGCGCACCCGCGCCCGGACCCAGCGTAACTTCCCACCGACCGCGTCCCCGGCATTCCACCTCTGTCTTGTCGAGGCGAACACGCAACGGAGGGGGCTTCTTAACGCGGCCAACCCTCTCTTCTTTCCGGACCCGCGTCTTGTCCCCAGTTCCGTGCCCGTTACTGATCCCACCTCCTTCCTCATCGTCTTCCTCCTCTTCGGAGCCATCTTCTTCCTCCTCTTCCTCCTCCTCCTCTTCTTCTGACCCGTCGTTTTCATCGTCCGAGTCAGCAGAGCGGAATAGGCGCACATCCGAGACGCGTATGCCAGACTCGGACGGCGCCAGCCGCAACGACCAGTTACGCACGCCATCGCGCGCGTCCAGCGCGAGCCGACGATGCGTCGGCGTGATGGTGAGTGCGACCGAGCGCAATGCGGGGGTCAGTGCCGGTGCCGGTGTCTGCGCTGCGGGCTGGGCTGGGGAACTGGTCGTTTTACGGGTCGGCACAGATGGGTGTGGCAGCTGGGCGTTGGCAGGGCTCGATGCGGGTGTGGAGGACGGTCCGGCGACGGGTGAAGAGGTCGACGCTTGTACCTGCATTTCTTTTGCGGGCACTTTGAGCACGAGGGGCGCGTTTGCCTGAGGCGGGGATGCTGCAGCCGTCGAGGTCGAAGCTTGCGGAGGGGAATGTTGTGCTGGAGGTACTTTCAGTTTGATTTTTCCGTTTGACGGGCGTGGTGGGTCTTTGGGGGCATATTGCGGCACCGTGTATGGAGCAGGAAGGTCGGCCATTAATTTCGCAAAGTATTCCTGTAGATCTGATCAGTCGACGGCTGATCGAGGACGTCGAAATACGCACCTTGAGTTGAAGCGCCGCTTCCCAGAGAGGGGTGTGATCCTCGTTAAATTGCATCGCGTTGGAAAACACGAGCTCAACATCTTGCGCAAACTGGGCAGCATTTGAGTATTCTTTGCGCTTGAGGTGTTTCTGAAAGGAAGCTCAATTAAAGCCATCGATAAGAAAACATAAATAAAACTCACATAGATCTTCTCGAAGCTCATCGGGCGGGATATGGTCTTGTAGTAGATAGCCCAGATCTTCTTGTTGGGCAGTTCCATGAAGTCGTTCGATAGAGTGTTTCCACTACAGATTGCATGTTCAGAGGAAATGAAAAGAAGGTCATGAAGGCCACAACGCACGCATCGTCCTTCTTAGCAACCAGTTTATCCAGTCTAGCAGAGAGCAGCCGGGCCATGACTTTCTTCTTCTTCGGTTCGCTGTCAACCCCATCCTTCAAACCGGATTCGTGCCCATCCTCTTGTAGGGGGTCTTCGTTGTGTCCCTCGGCTTCGTCTTTGGTGTCGCCAGTCATGTTGACGTACTCTCTTGAAGTTAGTTTCTGCGAGGGGAATGAGGCTATCGAACAATGTAAAACGGACGGGACACACGTGAAGGAATTTGGCATCGTTGAAAATCTGGCTTTCTTTAAGGTTGTATCGCTTCGCGTTACGGAAGCACTGTTCTAAATCGCTCTTGACTGCGATTAAAGACGTGTACTCTCCTATGTCGAGTTGAGACTTGATCTTGTCGAGGGCGATGGGTTTCTTTATGACGGTGTAATAGTCGGGGTACATTCGTTTGTTGGGGAGTCGAAGAAAGTCGGCTGAAAGTGAGCGGCCGCTGGGGGAAGGGGGACCATGGTGTGAGGAACAAGCTCAGGCGACAAGGCGCAAGTCAGTCACGCACTCCTTGTCAACCGCATCCTTCACCGTCTGCCACAGCTTCAAACCTTGCTCCTTCACCTGCTCTAACTTTGCGGGATCCTCTTGTTCTCGCTTCACGTTTCCTTCATCGGTTACGTCCACGTCCATGTCCGTCTCGGGCTTTTTCTCTTCCTGTGGTGGGGCCTCCTTGCGTCGTTTCGCTCGAGGGGCGTCAACATCGACAACACTGGCTAGCTTTCCGAGCTCCCTCTTCGACATATTCGTCAAGAACAGAGAAGGGTTTGTTTTGCTAGAGCTGGGGAAATATTGGCGAGCACTTCGCGGTGTACGCCCCGATTCGATTCAATTTGGCGGGGCAAACGGTTTGCTACACGTGACACAGTGACACGATCCCGCGTCGACGTTGATTTCAACTTGAGTTGACACGCATACAAAACAAATACGCTACTGGCACAAATGCAAGTTCTGATTTCATAGAACACCGCTATGTCTCTTTTTTCTGTCCTGAGTCCATTTTTTCATTACGTTCCGTTCAAGGTTCCGTTTCCATGGCTTAGGTCACGATTGTCACATCACGTGACAAACGTGCCACGGCCCGGGAAATCCCATCTAACCAAGGGTTGGGGGCACTACTCTTGGTGTACGAGTCCTGGCGGACTCCAACCAGTTGACGAAGGGGAAGCAAAATTGATAAACGTTATTGGACGAAGCAGACCGCCTGAATATCGGCACCAAAGGCTGTGGTCGTGCGGCACTCACAATATCCTGTAGGCGGAGTTACTCTTGATGGCCGAGTTCCATAAGTATTCCTCAGCCATCGTCCTCGTCTTGTTTCTATTTTTATTTTTTCCGATTCTACCAACATGTACCTTTGGGTGGTGGAGACTACTACCTGTGTTACTTTTTTTTTTTTTTTTCGCCTCCTATTGCTGCAGTGGAGGCAAGAGTGGAGGCGAGAAGAGTTAGAAAAACCTATCCCGACACCCCAACCCTTCATTTCCTCAGTTCTACCTACGTTTAGTGCGATCCTTACGGGCGTGTATTATGTTACAACCTAAAAGACCTCCAGTCCCTGTAGTCAATTAGTGCGTGCTATCATAGCTGTTTCACGCGACTCTTCCCACGACCATGACCAACCTAGAACTCGACGATGGCACTGACTACTACACACTCCTCGGCGTCACGCGTTCCGCTTCTCCAGACACTGTGAAAGCTGCATATCACCGTGCATTACTCCGCATACATCCCGACAAGCAGCGGCAGAGCGCCGATAATCCATCACCGTCAGCAAATATCGGGCTAATCCAAAATGCATTTTTGACCCTCTCATCAACGACGCAACGAGCCGCATATGATGCACGGTGCGAGCTCAGTCGCAAGGCTCCGCGTCCTGCGCAAGTCGTGTCGCTAGAAGACTTTGATTTCTCGGACTCGGAGGGACCCGATGGCACGGTTTCGATCTGGAGCCTCACATGCCGTTGTGGCGGGATGTACAAGGTTACCGAGGATGATCTCGAACGCGGGCGGCATCTTATCGGGTGCGAAAACTGTTCGGAGGTCGTCTGGGTAGGATACGAAATGGTCGAAGAAGTCAGTGGCGAAGGAACGGGTTGACATTGGCATTGGTATGGGATCTCAATGTCGTGGGGTGATCGCTGAGGCTCACTTCAACCCCGATTAGCCCAGAAATACCAACCCTCCAATGTCGAAGTTGGTAGTGCTGGCGAGTGAAGAACAGTTTTCTGGGATGACGTCGACCAGTGATATGACGGGTCGCTCCCTGCGACCTCCTTTCATCTCCACCTATCAATCAACTCCCCGACCTCTCTTGACTGGTCGCCGAGTTTCATGACTTTGTCAGGAGGCATTTCGGCGAGTGTCGCCTCTGAGTCTTCCCGTATCGTATCTCGGAAATAATGGCTTAACATCGACTTGTCATTCCCTTAACGCGAGACAACAGCACAGGCCCTAAATATGGTCGTCCCCCTCCAGACCTTATCGTCAGATACAAGGAAGGCGGAGTCGTGAATGTTTCTGTTTCGAAGCGGAAACGCGGACGCGGTTTCACGCCCCCAGCCAAGCTCATAGCTGACATCACCCACGGTATCTCAGAAGGGATTACGCAAGATGAAACGCCGACTATAAAGACACATTGTCGACCACGACATGTCCGCTAACATATTAGTGTACGACAAAGGCCGCGCATTCTACAAGGCCCTATCAGACAATTAATCAAGCCATTGCAACTCGCTCAATGACAACTACAGCGCCACACCACCCGACCGCACCTCGTATTATCGTCGAAACGATCTCTCTTCCGACACCCCTCATTGGTCTAGCTGCCGACAACGTCACACAGTCGTCACACTCCCCCGGATGTGTTATCAGAACCCCGTCTCCCAAGATCGCTGATATGGGGTCCAAACTGAATCGACCGACGATTACAACCCAGATGGATTCGAGCGTGTTACACCAGATCTCCCTGCACAATACCCGGAGATCACCGAAGACGGTGATGCACCCAGTGGAATCTCGACTCTACTGTATGTACCATTTTTCCCTCTTCCATTCCCCAGGTCTTTTCGAGAGAGAAGACTCATGACACCATTGGTTGCACTACCAGTAGGTTAGGAATAGCTTCCGTTGTTGCGTTCGAATCGTTGTATGAACATTTATGCTAGCGAGGTCGAGGCGACTCACCCCTACTCATGATGCTGTCCGAGCTCACAGCTCACAGATTCCATCAAACTGTTAATGCGCTCGAAGAATAATCAACCTCATTTAGGCATCTCCGTGTCACCGCTCCCCGCATTAAGGAACGCCTGGTGTCGGCCTCGGCTGACTGTCCAAAGGTTGGAAGAACTGCAACCCGCGTTGAGAGTGCAACTTGGTGCTTTGCCGTTGAGGCCTGTCAATGAAGTGCAGCAAGATGAGAATGGCGATTTGACCGAATAGAGTCCTGCCCTTCTGGTGTGTGCAGTAACTGAGAGGCACTGTTCTGTTGTAGGGACATTCGGTAATATTCAGTTGCCAGTGCCCGTGCATGCGGTACCGTGACTTCGCTCGCTAACTTCGCTAACTCCTCTAACTTCCCATCCTATCCCACCCAACTTGAATCACCCACCAAGTGAAGTTTATCGCTCTCACCTTATGACTCTGGTATTTAATGCTCGCCCAGGTGCTCGTCTTAATACTACACTTCATAATCTCAACACCTATCAACCTTTAAATCGTGTCACACTGGCATTGAATGAGAGCGACTTCTACTTATGCGCTTCAAATTCCTCGAGTGTGACAGAAAGAAGGTGAGACATTGCATTCAAGATGACGATAAATGATATTAAACATCCCCTTTACATGGTATCAGAGGTAATGAACGTGGTAGTAATGAGCGTTAATGAACGAGTGGTGATGCAGTTATGCAAGTGACGCGAAGCCGACACGGTTGTTGCCAAGGTCGAACGCCGTGTATACATTTTTCAGGAACACGTCACCAATGATCCAGAATTCTGCTATAGATGAGACAGGTCTATGGTGAAAAACGAAGGATGGTGCTCACCCAGACCGTCTGACGCGCCAAAGCCACCGACACAATCGCTCGAGCCGGAAGATTCGGGACCAAGGTTGAAAGTCGAGGCACTAATCTTGAAGCTTGAATGCTTTTCCAGAGAATTTAATGGAGATAGGCGTGTTAAAGTCGCAAGGAACTTCCCAGACACCAATCAGTCGATCTATGAGTGAGATAACTCCATCGTGAACATACTGGTCCAGGTCCCGTCGCCGCCGTCTTTCGAACCTGGGATTTGGGCATAGATGGCCCGTATACTCCGGGCGTCCCCAACGACTTGGGCGGTGCCGGTGTCAATGATGGCTCCCCCGCGCCTGACAACGATCTTCCCGTTGACAGAAATACCGTCGAACGAGCCCTGCCAGTAACCCTGCAACATATCATTGTTTAACACTGAACCGAAGGCATCATCGTCATCGTGTATCCCTACCTGTGTGGTGACAGGCATGTAAGTGAAAGTGCCTGTATAGTGCTCTTGGTTCGTCCGCCGATGTAGAGCTCAGAACCTGACTGGGCGAGGTAGAAGCTGAAGCGCTGAACGCTGGAGTGGAGATCTGGCCTTGCGATACAAGGCTTTTGAATACGGGACTGGCCCCGTAACTCGATAGGGACTCGTACCCCATGCCAAGAAAGCCGTCCGCAGGGAATTGACTTGACTGGAACCTAGTAGAGTAGTTCGTGGCTGCACCGAGTCTTTGCGCAGTAGCCTGGCAGAGACATTCGTAAGTCGTCATAGAATACATTCCGTGGGATAAGAGCCGACCGTGTAACCAGCGAGGGTAACTGTGTCAGTGTACTGCACCGCTGACTGCGGATCTGTCGCCATACGGATGTGAAAACGGCTCCCCGACATCGCTCAACGTAGAGCTCGCCGAGGGGTCGTACAACTTATGCCCGGAGCAAGTCGAGTTGCAATCCGAGGCGGGAAGGAACAAGTCGCTGCTGCCTGTGTCAAAAACCACTGTAGGTCGCTCGGTTAATTTTGGTCACAGTAATCTGCCAGTGTCGAAACGGTGACCCGGGCCCACCAGTGTAGGTCACTGCGGGAGTACCAACAGTGATGGAATTATACCAGAGCTGCGCATTGTCATCGGTGAGCTGGATACCATTGCCTCGCTTGGGTGAGCGTTTCAACTTGGACGCGGAGGGGTGATCTACGCCGGTATTCTTCATAAATGCCTCCGAGTCGAATCCACGCAGGATTTTCCTGCAAGGAGCTCGTCGTCAGAAAGGTCAAGAAGGTTCTATAAATGCGAAATACTAACGCAACAGTACACTGTCTGTTGGCCTGAAGCTTCAAGATGTCAACTTAAACGACACCGTCAATATTGACGAGTCCAGAACGCTTCGCTATAGGGATAGAGATCCCATCGCGAGTGTTCTCCCCGAATGGGGCCGCCGCAACGAAGAAGGGGAGGCCCGCAAGAACGAGCGCGGGGGAGAATTACATCTCTGCTACAAGAAGTGACTTGGCTGGGGACGCGGACTCAAAAGAGGCTCACACAGCATAATTCCATTTTATACACACGAAGGCGTACAGGGACTATAACTCCCAGAGCCGTCGGCTATGAATGCAAGTAGGCTAATAGCTTACAAGTACAATAGCATAATGTACAATAAGCCACAGCCCACACAGAGAACACCTAGCACCAGCACCAGCACCATCTACATGTCCACTACCTCTCCCACCAACTCCCCCATGGCTGGCTCCCCCCCGGACCAGTCCAAGGTGGACGCTATCTGTTGAGGCACATCCCGGGACTAACCGAGCCCGGAGATCGGACCGGCAACGAGAGCGAGAGACCGAGCATATGTATTACTAAGCTACGGACACGCGCATGTATGAGTAAGGACGGGCAGCGTAATAGGAGCGTCCGCTCTCACCTCTACCACAGCCTTCTGATCCCTACTCGGGATATTTCCTTTCCATATCATAACAGGTTATGGGCCCCGTCCTTAAATAAGGACAGAAAACTATCTTGAGGGCTTGTATCACACACCAATTAAATCACACACAATAAACACTGCGCGAATACACATAACCCCTATCTCATATGTCTGAAGCTGAAGCTAGTACGAGTGCCGCCGCAGCTCATGGCAATGGCTCGGGTGACATACACGTTCGGGATGATCCGAGTGTAGTGAACATCCAGAAGATCAAAAGCCCTGAGACCGCGGCGATGCAGAAGTTCGGAGATCTGCTAGACGAATCCAACTGGAATCTCTGGCAGGAACGCGTCCGACGTATGCTAGACCTTTATGGTATCGAAGGTTACCTTGACGGTCATGTCAAATGTCCTAAGGACGCGGAGAACGCAAGCAACTGGGCGTACAATGACAAGTTCGCTCAAGCTGTTATCATAAACAATGTATCTGAGCCACAGACGAAACACATCATGAAGCACCATAACGCGTGCAAGATGTGGACTAGCCTTTCCGCTGTGCACGAGTCTAAAGGGCCGGAAACGATGATGGCCGTCATACGGACCCTGCTACGCACAGTTGCCGAAGAAGGGAACGACATTGCCGAACATCTCAATAAGTTGAAAGACTATTGGGAGAAGATAGTTCGATTTGACGATGAAGACTTTCGCATTTCTGACACCTTCTTCAAAGCTATAATCTCAACATCGTTGCCCGACTCATGGGACGCCTTCTCAATTCCTTACGTCGGAGGGAGAAGAAGCGTTCATGGTGGCGATCCAGTAGACTCACAGACATTCCTAGGCATTATGCTAGAGGAGTACAAGCGTCGCCAACTACGCGCTGAAAAATACGATACTACAAATCAGGCAATTGCCTGCGGACGACATAACCTCGCGAGTCGGATAGGCCCGACGTCGACGAGTACGCGCGCGAACCAGAACAAGTATTGTAATAATTGCAAGAAGACGAATCACAACACGCAGGACTGCCGACACTTAGGCAAGCCCCGCTGTGACGCTTGCGGTAAATGGGGGCACGTGAAGAGAGACTGCTGGAATAAGACGAGTCAGAAGAGGAAGAATGACGAAGAAGATACGACAGACTCCAAGAAGAGCAAGGGAGATCGTACGAATGTGGCCGATGAAAGTAACCTGTCAACGGAGAGTCAGGAGGCAGCGCGGTCTATCACAAAAGAACAGGACTCGCCAATGCCTACCATAAAAGACGAAGAAACGCAGAGTCATATTGTCGAAGTAACTGACGAGCAGCCGCAGGACGATGAGCCACTCCTCCTGGGCAATGAGGAGCTCCCACTAACGTTCTACGAGCCGTCGTCGGACGGACTTATGGAGGAGACTCACCACTTCTCCGTCGATGACGACGAGTGTTTCATGGGACCAATTGATCACGATTTTCACCGTTACGAATGGTTAGCAGACAGTGCGACAACCTCGCACGTCGCGAATCAGCGTGAAATGTTTACTCACCTTGAGCCTGCACCCGGTAAGACCGTGGCAGGAGTGGGCGATACACATATAAGAGTAGAGGGACGCGGCACTATCGAGCTGACGTCTCAATGTAATGGGGGCAACCACGTCTTGCGACTCACCGATGTCCTGTATATCCCAAATAACAGGAATAACCTCATATCCCTCGGAAGATGGGACAGCGCCGGACGAAGCTATACTTGTCTCGGAGGCGTGCTCAAACTAATCACAAAGCACGGAATAGTCAGCGCGGAAGGGAGAAAGATCGAAAATAACTTATACAAGATGGATCTCCGAGTCCGCGGCATGACTAACCTCCAAGACAAACCGGTAACTTTCTCCGCGACTGAGGGAATGATGACCTGGGAAACCTGGCACAAAAGGTTCGGGCACGTAAGTTATAGCGGCTTACAGAGGCTGTTGGACAAGAACCTAGTCGATGGTTTACGCGTAGACGTTACGTCACCGAAACCCGACTGCACAGCGTGCACCGAAGCCAAGCAAACTGTTGAACCGTTTAATAAGAAGACGGACAGGCATACAGAACCTGGTCAACTAACCCACATAGATGTATGGGGGAAGTATGACGTCGTCTCTATACACGGACATCAGTATTATATTTTACTGATGGATGACGCAACACGTCACCTCACGATCAACCTCCTAAAGCGTAAAGATGAGGCTGCGCAAATGGTAAAGAATTACCTAACGCACCTGATCACGCAAAGGAGGAACCCACGAGCGATACGAGTCGACCGCGGGAAAGAGTTCGTGAATGAGAACCTACGAAAATGGTGCCGTGAGCACGGCGTAGAGTTACAGATGACCGCACCATACTCACCTCCCCAAAACGGTATCGCCGAACGAGCGAACCGAACCCTCGTTGAGTTGGCACGAGCCATGATGCGGGCACAGCACGTACCAGAATTCTTATGGGAGTACGCTGTCTGTCATGCCGCATACTTGCGAAATAGATCATATACGATACCCCTGGGAGACCACACACCATACGAAAAATGGGCTGGTAACAGACCGAATGTGGCGCACCTTAGAGAGTTCGGCGCGCCCGTATGGGTATTACTCCAGGGGACACATGAGCAGCGGAAGATGCAACCCAAATCACGACGCCGACTATACGTCGGGTATGATGAAGGTGCAAACACTGTAAAATATTACAAAGAAGAAACGAGACAAGTACTCACCTCACGAAACTTCCGCTTTCTAACCCTTCCTAAAGAGGAGACACCTCATGAGGGTATACAGGTCGCACCTGATACACCGCGTGAAGGGGAGTTAGAGGGAAACACGCTGCCTACAGGCGGACGACCAGACGAGCCAAATGACCGAACGTACCCACAAAACCCTGAGCCAAAGAGCCACGAGCCAAAGAGCCAGGAAGAAAGTGGTACGGAACCGTCGAAGAGCGAGTCAGGCAGTGATAGTTTGAAGAGAAAGCGAGACGAGGAGAGTGAGGCGACAGACACCCGGCGAACACGTGGAAAACGCGTGGACTATCGTTACCTAAATGACCCTTTCTCCTACGAGGAAAATGAGGTAAACGCCGCAGACGCTGAGCAGACATTTGGAGGAGACGAACCTAAGACCCTTGACGAGGCAGTCCGATCTCCTGAATGGCCCCAATGGGAACGCGCGGTGCAGGCCGAGATGGACCAACTACGAGAGATGGGAACTTGGAAATTGGTCGATAAGCCCGCCGACGCAGTCCCGATATCGAATAAGTGGGTCTTCGTGAAGAAATATAATAAGCTCGGTGACCTCCTAAAATACAAAGCGAGGTTAGTGGCGAAGGGATGCGCGCAGAGACCAGGATACGATTACCTGGAAACCTTCTCCCCCGTAGTCAGGCTTGAGACGCTACGAGCGATCCTTGCTGTCGGGGCGATCAAGAACTTGATAATCCAGCAGATGGATGTCAAGGGAGCGTACCTAAACGGGACCCTAAAAGAGAAGGTATACATGCGTCAGCCCGAAGGGTACGAAGATGGAACCGGGAAAGTTTGCTTACTCGTAAAGACCCTATATGGACTGAAGCAATCCGGGCGCGAATGGAATAAAGAGCTCGACAGCAAGCTGAAGCTGCACGGCTACGAACGCCTAATCGCGGATCCGTGTGCGTATGTGCGAAGAAAGACGGACGACTTAGAAGTCATCACAGTCTGGGTCGACGATCTAATGTTATTCACAACGTCAGAAGATTCAATGGCGATGATAAAGACAGACTTACGTTCCGAATGGGAAGTAACCGATCTGGGCGAACCTGCCAAAATCGTAGGCATCGAGGTCACCAGACGGAATCATTCCATCACGATCTCCCAGGAGCGATACGTAGAGTCAATCTTGAAGAAGCAGGGGATGGAAGGAGCAAACGCAGTTGCCACGCCATTGGATCCTAACGTGCGATTGGAAGCAAACCCTGAGGAGGGCGACGGGAATAGAAGTAACCCGTATGCACGCTTACTCGGGGAGCTCCAATTTCTCGCAAACGCCACGAGACCGGATATAGCATTCGCCGTGAACAGGTTGGCATCGTACACCGCCAATCCAAGCTTACAGCATATGGGAATGTTGAAGCGAATCTTGAGGTATCTAAAGGGGACAATGTCACGGACCGACGAAGTGAACGCTTACTATACGGTGATGACTACCTTAGTAAGTAGTAATTAGTCATGGACTCGTATCAGTCAGCCGTAGTATCACATGTTTGTTGTGGTGCTATGACTCATTACTAGTAGTAGTCGTATTAGGGTTCGAGCTACTTACGCTACTCGACGTCTCGATTCAAAGGGGAGCTTGAAAGCCACCCCTCTCATGTATAAATAGTGTAGCGCGAAGACCAAGAATCGCCATCTTGGTCTTCTTCAGAAGCCACCTTCCTTCTCTTCCTCGTGTGCACTCTCTCCCCCCTCGCTTGTCTCTGGAAGAGCAAGTCGAAGTAAACCTAAAGCCTAGTAGATTGATCTCTAGTGCCGTCTATAGTCACGTGCTCGGAAAGCCGTGTACTGCTGTTCAAGGAAGATCCCACTCGCTAAGTCGTTCACGCCCTTTCGGAGTCCAAGTCGGACTGACGCCAGTGGCGGCGTTACATTAAGACCAAGATCCTTTCACTGTGGCGTTCACGACTCGAGACCGCTGGACCAACTTCCAAACCTACTCCTCCGAGAGGCGAGGAGATCGCAACGTACCAGTACAATTCCTAGGAGCGGCCAGGTGGAGAGAATATCGGGGAGACATCGGATACTTCGTCGACTTCGCATCAGGACCCACCCGGTACCGACCAGTTGAATTTAACTTCGAAAACCTTTGCTGGGTGGAAATCACGTGGAACCCAATTGATAATAGGTGGGACGCGGTAAGACCAGCCGGGAGAAACTACAACTGCGACATCGACTCGAGAGGACTACCAAATCGAGAACAGTGGGGACGTATCGACGGACACCAAGAAGAAGAGCCTAGCACATCAGAGCCAAGGACGCCCGCACCATCAGAAACAAGCGGAGAAGACAGTCAAACGGGGGACGACGAAGAGGAAGAAGAACCAGAAGTTGCCGCAATAACGCAGACAGCTGAGTTACTCCACATAACGGAACCCGAAGTCATCCACATACACTCCCCTGCAACAACCCACAGAATGGCCACCGCGACAATAACCGAAGAAAACCTCATCAACGAGGAAGTAAGGCACATCAGAGAGGAAGCTAACGCAATCCTCCTCCCCATACACCCAGCCACAGGTCATCGAATGGACGCAGACGAGGCTGCCATATTCCGTGCAGTAGGACCTGATCACCCAGACCCACCACCGGGCAGGGGAAGCCCCGGACCAATACGCCCCAGAGGAGGACCTGGAGACTTTGGAGGGGGACCACCACGAAGAGGACACCCGGGAGGAGGGCCACCGGGGGGAGGACACCCGGGAGGAGGGCCACCGGGAGGAGGAGGAATACCTGGCGGCGGAGGTATCCAAGGGGAGGACAAGCTCACCGGTGAAAAACCCACCGTATTCGATGGAGACAGAGCTAACTACGAAACCTTCCTCACGCAATGGCACCTCTACTGGGCCCTCAACGGAGACGCGCCCGTACTCCGCAATGTATACCGCCGGTGCCTCATGTTCCTGGGATACATCAAGGGACCTATGGTCAGCAACTGGACCCTCGGGTTCCTCACCTGGCTCAACAACGAAGTAAGAAACGGAAGGGATCGCTACGACGAATACCTCTGGGACACCCTTACCGCCGGATTCTCGGACCGATTCTCAAACGTCCTAGAACAAGAACAAGCGCAAGCAGCATTGGCCAAAGGCTTCAAAATGATCGGTGACGACATTGACACTTACGTCACCAACTTCGAACAATTAGCTCGTAAAGCTGACTACCGCCTTAACGACCGACAGACTATCGACCGCTTCACAGCGGGGTTGCCAAGCCAACTATTCACCAAGGTGTACGAGCTCGACAACCCTACTACGTTCAACGAGTGGAAGGACGCTACACTCAAACGGCAAAAACAATATATCCACTTACGCGCCCGACTACGGTTGACGGCAACAACGAGGGCCACGTCCGCACCACGCCCCAACTTCACAAGGGGGTACGCCCCGCCATGGAACCCCCCTCGAAACCCCCCTCCAAGATACGACCCAAACGCTATGGACACCTCGGCAGATCGCTCCAGAGCAAGACTGGCCGGAGCAGAAGACATCCTCAACAGGGGACCACCCCAACCATCATTCCAACAAAACAGAAGGGGATATCAAAACCGAGCAGGAGGGCAAAAGCGCGACATGAGGGAAGTCATATGCTACAACTGCAATAACCCGGGCCACTTCTCACGAGATTGCACCAAACCAAGGAAACAAAGGCAACAATGGGGGCCATCAACAAGCCAGGGGAGAATGGCTGAAACCGACTACCACAGCCAGGAAGCCCCGACTGCCAGGGTAGCAAGTACATCGAACCCCCAAGACGCGGCCAAAAACTGGCTCGACGGAGTAAGAGGAGCGCCTGACGAGGTGAAGGATATAATCTTCCAGGATCTATGGAACCAGGAGGGTTTTCAGGACGCCTAAACCCATCGGCCTGGGTGAGGGCAATTAATTGTAACTCTGTAATCATGACGCGCTTCCGTTCGCTTCGAATTCCAGTCTCGATTCGCACTAGTTACTCCATGGCCGACATAAAAGGACTCGTCGATTCCGGCGCAACCGACAACTTCATTAGACCCGCATTCGCAAAACGCATGGGGTTGGGACTGCAGCCGCTAGACCGACCAAAGAAAATATGGAACATTGACAACACCGAGAACAAAGCTGGGTCCATCACCCATTTCATTGACCTCGACGTAGAAACAAAAGGAATTCACAGGGTCATGAGATTCCTCGTAACGGACATTGGTGACGAAGACCTGGTGATGGGATATCCGTGGCTTGCAGCCTACGAACCAACTATTAGCTGGAAACATGCCACCATTCACGAGGAGGCCCTACCCATTGTCATCCGATCTATTAACCCCGCCGAACAACAAACCATACTCGCGGCGGTTATGACTCAAAGTGAAGCCGAAGACGTGATCCACGAACTTGAAGAAGCATGCCAGCTACGTACCACAGCAACTGAACTTGCCATTGCGGCTAAAACCCCCGCTAAAGCAACACCAATACCAGCCCCTTACGAACGCTTCGCCAAAATATTCAGCGAAGAAGCATCACACAGATTCCCACCATCGCGATCATGGGATCACGCCATCGACTTCAAACCGGGTACACCAGCCAGCATAGACTGCAAGGTATACCCGATGTCACAAGAAGAAGACGAGCAGCTCAAAGTATGGCTGGAGGAACAACTTAAACTGGGGTATATCCGACCATCCAAGTCACCATACGCGTCATCCTTCTTCTTTATAAAAAAGAAAGATGGAAAACTACGACCGGTCCAAGATTACCGACGAATCAACGCCGTCACCATACGCAACCAATACCCCCTACCACTTATGGCGGAACTCATCAACGACCTAGGCAACGGCCACATTTACACCAAATTGGACGTACGCTGGGGCTATAACAACATACGGGTGAAGGACGGAGACGAACACAAAGCCGCCTTTAAAACGAAGTATGGCCTCTACGAACCACGAGTAATGTACTTCGGCCTCACCAACTCACCGGCAACTTTTCAAGCAATGATGGACTATATTCTCGCCCCTGTTATCGCCGCACACGTACTACTGGGCACCGTTATCCGAGTCTACATGGACGACATCGGCATCGCCACCCATGAAAACGCAGGTATGCAAGCACATATCAATGCGGTTAGCGACGTCCTTCAAGTCGCAATGGACCACGATCTCTACTTCAAACCGGAGAAGTGCCTTTTCCACCAACCGCGGATGGATTACCTGGGGGTCATCCTTGAAAAGGGGGTGACTCGCATGGACCCGGTAAAAATTTCCGGCATACGCGACTGGCCACGACCCACGAAGGTACGCGACGTACGCTCCTTCCTTGGCTTCTGCAATTTTTACCGCCTCTTCATTCGCGGCTTCGCAACACACGCCCGAGCCCTGAATAGACTCACCCGGAAGGGTGCGGAATGGATATGGAACACCGAGGAAGAAACCGCATTCCAAAAGCTCAAAGACCTTGTGACGTCGGAACCAGTACTAGCGCACCCCACACTCACTGATCAATTCGAACTGGAAGTAGACGCATCGGGATACGCGGTAGGAGCGGTGTTATTACAGAAGAAAGCCGACGGGAAACGACACCCCATCGGATACTACTCCGCCACCCTCAACGAAGCCGAACGCAACTACGACATCTACGACCTAGAACTTCTAGCAATCGTAAAAGCTCTGCGAAACTGGCGACCCTACCTAGCAGGATCCCCCCACAAGATCAAAATCTTCTCCGACCATCTCAACCTCACACACTGGAAATCACCTCAGAAGATCAACCGTCGAGTCGCAAGGGAAGTACTTGAGCTGATGGAATACGACCTCGAGATTCATCACATTAAAGGAACCAACAACGGACGAGCGGACGCACTGTCCAGGAGACCCGACTATGACCAAGGGGAAAAAGACAACGAAGGAGTCACCGTACTCCCAGATAAACTCTTTATCCGGGAGACCACCACCCAAAGCGCACCAGATCATCGACAAGACGAAAACCAAATACGTCGATGGGCAGACCCCCACAAACTAAAACGCATCGACGGAGTATGGTACCGACAAGGAGCACGCGTGATCACAGGAGGAACGGAAGCCATCCGCACCATAATCCGGAACCACCACGATCCACCCACGTACGGGCACCCGGGCATCAAACGCACAGCCCGCATCATAGAACGACACTACTGGTGGCCGCAAATGGTAGGGCACGTCACGGAGTATGTCAAGGGGTGCGCGGAATGCCAGCGGCATAAAGTCAACAATCGACCCACCAAAGCTCCGCTGGTACCCATCACTCCGAAACCCGAAGCTAAGCCGTTCGAAACCATAGCGCTGGATTTCATCACCAAACTTCCCATTTCACAGGGACACGACTCCATTCTCACCATCACCGACCACGACTGCACTAAGGCATCCATATTCATCCCGTGTACAGAAGAAATCACGGCTGAGGGGGTTGCCGCCCTGTACGTGACTCACGTGTTTCGGAGATTCGGATTACCCGCCAAAATTATCAGCGATCGAGATCCGAGATTCGCATCTAAATTCACAAGGGAACTCTGTCGAATCCTGGGAATCTATCAGAACATTTCCACGGCTTATCACCCAAGAACGGACGGACAATCAGAAAGGACCAATCAGTGGCTCGAACAATACCTCCGATTCTGGACCAACGAGCGCCAAGATAACTGGGCGCACTTCCTTCCAATGGCGGAATTCGCGCACAATAGTTGGCCCCACGAAACCACGCGGAAGTCCCCATTCCTACTCATGATGGGATACGACCCACGCGCTGATTGGCTCGATAAGCCGACGCCCATTCCACAAGTGTTCACACGCCTTCAACAATTCCGAGAAGCACGAAGGGACGCCCAGGAACTGATCAAAAAGGCACAACTACTGTGGATCAAACACCGAGATACGCCTAAGTACCGGGAAGGAGACCAGGTATGGTTAGAAGGAAGACACCTCCGAACCAATCAACCAACGGCCAAACTAGCGGCGAGAAGGCACGGACCCTTCCGAATCATTCAAGTGTTGTCACCTGTCAACTACCGGCTGGAGCTCCCTGCCCAATGGAGCATCCACCCTGTGTTTCACACTGATTTACTCACGCCGTACCGTGAGACGCCCCTGCATGGCCAAAACTTCACACGCCCGCCACCGGATCTTGTCGGAGGCGAAGAGGAATACGAAATTGAACGGATCTTGGACTCGCGGCGCTTCGGCAGGACCAAACGGTTACAATATCTCGTGAAATGGAAGGGATACTCCGACTCGGACAATCAGTGGGTCAACAAGGCCGACATATTCGCTGACGAAGCCATAGCGGAGTACGAAACAAGTCGGTCAAGAACAGTTATAAGCAGCACGAACGACGCTAAGTCTTCCCCATCACCACACACTGGATTCCTCACTCATTCAGCAATGTCTCTTCCCACTGCCACCATTGCCTCCTCTCTCGCTGCCCACGGAGTCGACAACCTCTCCCACCAAGAACTCACCGCCGCCCTCGTCAACGTCGCCGCCATCAACAATGTCGACAACCCAGACGCAACCCCCGAGTACTGGCTTTTCGACAACGAAGGACGACGCGTCTCCACCGCCCCGTTCTCCCTCGAAGAGGTTCAGCAACTTCGAGCGACTATCGGAAGCAGTGACGACGCCTCGCTCAGCCCACTCCCTGTACGCGTCGAGATTCGGGTCGAAGAAAGTGAAGACGGAGCCAACTCTCCGCTGGGAGGCCTGGATGGCCAACCGCAATTGGCGATACGAGGCCGCCGAGTGGCGAGATCATCAACTCACGATAGCAGCGACAAAGAGAACACGGATCCTCGTCAGGCGCCGGTGGTTCACCGAGATGCTGAAGAGGCAGTGTACGCTGCTGTCGAAGGAGCTCTAAGGGAGTACTACCCAGCTGAGCAGCCCTTCATTATCACCGCCACCGACTCTGACAACCCCCGCGAGACCCCATTCGCGTGCGACACCACGGGTCGCCCCCTCTATCGCGGTGACGTGCGCGTAGACATCGAAGATGCCCCACACCCCGCCGTCCGCCTGAGGTTCTTAGGCGGCGGCAACGGAGGTCAACCACCGCGTGGGTACAAGCACAACCGCGGAGAAGATTTCGTCCACTACCCCATCACCGACGCGCAAGGGATCACGCGTCAAGCCACATTCGTCCAGGTCATCCTGGGACCCGACCCGCAAGTGCTCGCCCTCCTGGCGGACAGCGAGAAGGTGTACACCCGACCGCTGTACGCGGACCCGCAAGTGCGAGAAGCGGGTAAGCCCCACTACGCCCCCGAAGACATGTACGCCTTCGTTGGTGGACATAGCAACCAGCACCGGGTTGACCGCGCGGTCAACGAGCTTAAGGACGTAAGTCTGAAAGCTGAGCTAACCCGCTACCGCGCCTACAAGCACGAGGCCGAGCGGATGGAGCAGCGCCTTCATGCGCTGGCGCAGGCGCTCGGTGGAGTACAGGGGGAGCTCACTCGCTCCAAGTTCAGGCTCGAGATGGCCAACACGTGGGACAGAATCACAGAAGTACAAGAAGGGTGGATGGGCGGCATCGGACCTGTTCGGCGACGCGGTCGTCGCAGCTGAAAAGGGGGTGATGTCACGGACCGACGAAGTGAACGCTTACTATACGGTGATGACTACCTTAGTAAGTAGTAATTAGTCATGGACTCGTATCAGTCAGCCGTAGTATCACATGTTTGTTGTGGTGCTATGACTCATTACTAGTAGTAGTCGTATTAGGGTTCGAGCTACTTACGCTACTCGACGTCTCGATTCAAAGGGGAGCTTGAAAGCCACCCCTCTCATGTATAAATAGTGTAGCGCGAAGACCAAGAATCGCCATCTTGGTCTTCTTCAGAAGCCACCTTCCTTCTCTTCCTCGTGTGCACTCTCTCCCCCCTCGCTTGTCTCTGGAAGAGCAAGTCGAAGTAAACCTAAAGCCTAGTAGATTGATCTCTAGTGCCGTCTATAGTCACGTGCTCGGAAAGCCGTGTACTGCTGTTCAAGGAAGATCCCACTCGCTAAGTCGTTCACGCCCTTTCGGAGTCCAAGTCGGACTGACGCCAGTGGCGGCGTTACAGACAAAGTCATACGGGATAACCTATTCAGCGGTCCCGAACCGGAGTGGGGATACGAACCTCTTCAACGGTTTCTCGGACGCCGCCTATAGGAACACCGATGATCGAAAGTCGACCACGGGATACGTCTTCATATGCGGAGGCGGCGCGATTACATGGATGTCGAAGAAACAAAGCACGGTAGCCCTATCGTCGACTGAAGCAGAGTACATCGCATTGTCAGAAGCGGGCCGAGAGGTGTGCTGGTTAAGAAACCTATTCAACGAACTAGGATTCAGCCAGCTCAGCCCCAGCCTGATAGAAGGCGATAACGATGGCTCGATAGCATTAGCGCGCAACCCTATGTACCATCAGCGGACCAAACACATCGAGCCGCGATGGCATTGGATACGCGAAGCAGTCGAAAAAGGAACCGTGAGAGTCGAAAGTTGCCGAGATCCAGAACAGACAGCAGATATATTGACCAAGCCTTTAGCGCGTCCCAAGCACAAGCAACATACCGCGGAAATGGGATTAGCCCCGGTATGAAGGGGAGTGTTGAGGCACATCCCGGGACTAACCGAGCCCGGAGATCGGACCGGCAACGAGAGCGAGAGACCGAGCATATGTATTACTAAGCTACGGACACGCGCATGTATGAGTAAGGACGGGCAGCGTAATAGGAGCGTCCGCTCTCACCTCTACCACAGCCTTCTGATCCCTACTCGGGATATTTCCTTTCCATATCATAACACTATCTACGAACTCCTTGCTGACCTCCCCACTGTTGATGACGGTGGGTACCCTCTGACTCTTGCCAAATTCCGACAAGCCCTGGTCGGTGTGCTCAACGAGCCCGCCCCCTCCTTGGGCGACACCTCTCCCCTCTCGCTCATGGGCCTGGCCCCGTTCAGCTTTCCTCCCCGCCCTCCCCCCTCCGCCTTCACAAAGGAACTCGAGGCCCTTCGGGACTCCCTCAACCTTCGACTGGACGCCCTCCAGAGCGCCATCGAAGGGATTCAACGCCCCATTATCCCCTCCGCCTCTGTGCCTGTCACTCCCACCCCTGCCCCTGTTTCGAAGCCCCGTGCCCAGAAACCCCGTGCCCAGCCTCCCACCCCTGCCCCGGCCAAGGCCACACCTGCCCCGGCGCCCATTCCCACCCCTGCCTCCCGCCCCACTCCCCCTCCCCCCACTTTCGCCTCCATGGCGAAGACTCCCGCACGACCTTCACTGGTTGTGTCCCTCCGCCCACCAGTAGCAGGTGCCTCCCACCCCCCAGCTGTCCGACGCAGCCCCCAGGAGGTTGTCAGTCACCTCAACGCCGTCCTCGCCTCTGAGGGCCACCTGGCTACCCTGTCCGCCGCTCGGTGGACAGCGAAGAACAACCTTGTGGTAACCGCTGGACCCGACACGACGGCGCATCATCTCACCTCCGCTTCCCACCTCATCTCCGAATCTCTCGCAACTTTCCTCTCCGCCGACCACTCCCCCCTCCCTGTCCAAACCAGGGACAACTGTAAATGGGCCCGCCTCCTCGTCAACGGAATCCCCACTGGTGTGTCCCCCACTCGGGGCCCCTACTCCCCTTCTGAACTCCATGCAGCCCTCTTGGCGGATAACCCCGCCTATCGTGGCCTGAGACTCACGCAGCCCCCATCTTGGGTGAGGGCACCCGCATCCTATACGCCGGGGTCTGTCTCCTCCTTGGTGCTGACCTTTGAGGACCCTCTGGGGGACTCACTGCGTTCGCTCTTGGCGGGCCGGACCCTCTTCGCCTTCGGGCACTCTGGGGAGTTGAGGCGCTGGAAGGCCAAGCCGCGCACAGGCAGGGCCACGCCGGCCGCCTCTCCCCCACCCTGATCCCACCCCCACCCTCGTTTGACGCGCCCGCATGGGGGCCAGACCCACGACTGGTCTGGCCCCCCTTATCTCCTTAGGGTCCCTTACTGGCTTCCTTGGAAGGTGCCGTACCTGTCTTTATCGGATTGTCACTTTACGCCTGTGCCCACTGTTGTTTCAGGGCACTGCCGCCAACCCCCCCACTACGTGTTCCATAACTTCCCATTTTCATACCTTCCTTCTCCTTCTCGTCTCCCCATTCTGTCTCTTCATAGGTTCCGTCCACTTTGCCCGGGGCATGAGGCGTTTTCACGTCGTTTCCCTTTTACTATAATGTATGGTAGTGGTTTCTGTTGGCCGGCGTGATCTGTACGGGTGGCCCAGGAGTTTACGCACAGAGTAGCAGGTTGGGTGGGAGTCTGTCCTTGTACTACGTACTTCCGCAGAATAAATCAAGTTTAAAAAAAAAAAAAAAAAAAAAAAAAAAACACCTAGCACCAGACATGTCGGTAACCGAGCCACTTTCACCATTTATGGAAAGGCTAGAGCGGAAGAACAAGAGGTGTAACCAAGGGGTGTAAATGAGTGAGTCAGACCGTGTACTAACCCTAAGTACGGTACGCGAGCGACCACCGTCCATTGAGTCAAATTCAGTCAATTGTAGAGTGTACTCTCGCAGGTTTGGACGTCTTGCGTGGCGTTTTTGATTGTAATGATGGGCTTGGGCTTGGGCTTCAACGTCACCTCTCTCTTCGTTCGAGTCTTAAGTGGGCCTGACTTCCGGCCCCCCCCGGCAAGTCGTCGGGGGATATGTGAGGTGGTGGAGCGCGGGTTTTATAAGGGTGTGCATTTTCGCGAGGGCATCCTTCCGTTATGCATTACGCATTATGGGTCACACTAGTACTTAATAGGGAAGGGGGCGCTGCATGCGGAATGTGAGTGCGTACACTCCTCCCGCTCCGTCCTGCTTTGCGCGCTAAGGAGATGATGGCGCGATTGGAGCACGCATGACAATGAGGGGGGAGGGGAAAAAAAGGGCCGCATTAAGATGGGGGACGCGATCGGGGAGGAGCAAGGGGGATGAGCTTGGGTGTATCGATCAGAGGACCTGGAGAAGGACGTGTCCAGTGAAAACAAATACATTCAAGAGGAATGTTGAACACTGAACACGCTTGGGTCAAAAAACCGTAGGAATGTCGTGTCTTAGAGGCTAGAGCCACAGCGACATTGGGTTTCAGCGGTTTTGCGGTTTTGGAGTGCTTCCCCGCCCAAATTTTGGAAAGGTCTCAGATTTTCGCGCACTTTTGCCAGTGTGAGAAAAACCTCCAAAACAAATTTGCAGTAATCCCAACACCTATCCTATGTTCGAGTATCCAAAGTGGCATCATAAGGATAGATAGGAAGTTTTGAATAGATTGAATTTTGTATCAGCCTGAGCCTAAGGCTGGACTCAGAAGGATGCATCTGTCTTGGCATCCTCTGTACGAAGTAATTTCCTTTTTGACCAATCAAGTGACCAATCTGTTTGTCTGTTTGGTCTGCGTCTTTGTCCCACACACCCGTCGCGATCGCTGTCTTAGCCAGAATCTATTGTTTTCACCTTTGACCGCAAATCACTGCTTACAGTAATTCGTGGACTGCTCTTGTTCTTGATGGACATCACTTGGCAAGTCCACGTTTTGTTGATAGCAACGAGTTATTGACAAACATCACTGTCAACGTACGATGCAGTTGATACAGACTGTATGCTATGCTGAACTTGAAGGTGTTCGACGCATACGATAATAACGGGTAAATTCGGTAATGTTGAACGGCCCTTGGCAAACGGAAGCGCACTGTTCTTTTCGACACCACCGATCATAAAGGGTGATTGATGTCGTCATCGTGGTTGGTTTTCCACGTCTTGCCGCGTTGTTACGTTCCAAGATTCCAAGTCTGGGTTCTTGACTTGCCAGTGTCTGTAAAAAAAAAAAACGAAGAAAAAATATCTTGGCGGACACGTTATCCGCCTGTTCTCGTTCTTTGTCATTGTTTCAGCTCTTATCAATCACCTCTCGGCGATCCAGCACAGCATATCTGGTGCTCGCATGGATGGTGCGCTGCGGCCAAGTCCTCGCCAAGCCGTTACAATGTGGTCAGAACGATGATGTCGATGACATCGAACGATAGACAATCAACGATCACTATTCGATAGGCTACAGCGCTAGCGCATTCGGGTCACCAGGTCAGCGTTTGGTACCGTTGAATGGTATCTACAGCTGACCGTTCAATCAACACACTGCGGTATCGACACACTCTTGCCAAGACCCAACTAGAAGCCAAGGCTTGGGCAGTACAGCTGGAACAAAGGTCCTCAAACCGTTGTCAGGACTCTTTCCATTCATCGTGGAATCTGTTGCAGACGGTACCATCTCTGGTCCTTGGCACTATAGCAGCCGAGACGACAAAAATAATCGTGTTGTCACGGTTGCAGTCCATGCGAACACCAGAGCCCATCCCGTGCTTGGCATCGCCGCCACAACTGCGAAGTCGATAATTTGGAAATTTGATTGTGTCTCTGCTGTTGCCCAACTACTCTTCCTATAAATGATGCCCGCGGCAGGCGAGTAGCCGACGTCCGTTGTCCGGAATCCAGCTCTAAGGATACGAAAAGGGCGATGCACGAACCTCATTTACTTAAATACCCCCGTCTTGGCAAGAGAATCCCTTTACAAGTGCCCGCGTTCATCGTAGCTGCACGCTCCACTTCATTTCACTTTCCATTTCCATTCTTCGGTTCGCTGGTCGAAACCGCTGGGCTTTCTTAAGACCTGCTTTATTTTTTAGCTGTCATTTTCCTCATCGATACGCTATCCCTTTCCAATTCCTTCAAGTCATGGCATCGCAATACCCAATGGTCCCCTCGTACTACTATGACTCACCCGACTTCACTGCTCAGAAGGTTGGGGGCGAAACGAGTGCACGTCGCTCGTCCGTCACCTATGCCACGGAATTTGGGGAGAAACCGATAGTGGATCCTCAGGAGCCGAGTGGCACCGCTCCGCGGGTGAGCCGGCTGGCGCGACGGATCCATGGATGGTCCTGGCAAGCGGTATTAGGTTTCCTTGCGCAATCGGGAATATCGTTCGCTTATCTCTTCGACAGTTCCCTGTAGGCATGGGCACCGGTGCCGTCTATGTTACCATGTCAGGCCTGAAGCAGCATCCGCGGGCTTTGACGACCGTTGAGACCATGTTTTTCTTCATCAATCTTTCTCTCTTCCTCCTCAACTCGTCGACGCTCTTTCTCCAAGTATTATGTACGATCAATTTGTCCTAGACTCTTTCTCGGTCTTTGTCTCACTATGGACATGGTGCAGTGTATCCGCAGCAGTCCAGGCGACTAATCAATGATCCAGTCAAAGGGGTCTTTGTTCCTCTCATAGTAGGATCAATCATTCTTCCAACTGAAGGTTTAACATCGTACTCAGGTTCTTTCGTTCGCAACTATCATAATCGGTACGATTAACTACGGGGTGATACCCGGGCATTTAAACCCTGAAGGAATATACGTGCTCTTCTGGTAAACTACTTGGCAATCGATCGCCGTACCTGTTGACGCTGACGATTCGCAGGATATATGTTTTCCTAGCAATCCTAGTGTGCTTCCCGATGTTGATGATCTGGTACAACAAGCCGCATGACGTGAAGACATTTACACCTGCTTGGGCCTTTCTTGTTCGTAGTTGATCACGTCTTGCATCAGTTCATCTTTCTCACTTCCTCACTTTATCAAAGATCTTCCCCATGGTGAGCCCGCTTCTCGCCCGATTCCAGGACGGTGCTCTGACACAGGAAACGTAGATGCTCGTTGGTGTTATTGCATCTAATGTTTTGCGCGTACTAGAGCCCTCCGACACTCGCGCTGTTGGCGTGTTATTTGTTGGCTACTTTTTCCAAGGCGTCGGCTTCTTCATGACCATGTTCTACATCTGCATCTACATTCTTCGGTATGTATTCGTTCTCGCGCGTTTCTCTTTTGCTTGTGCTGATTGAGCACTGTTGGCGTTGGCAGCATTATGACGGTATGTCCGAGAATTTGCCAAGTCCTCTGCTTCCAGTCTTATGTGTCATCGCCTGCAGACGGGCTTCATGGAAGGTCACCAAGCAAACGGAGCTTTCGTTGCTTGCGGCCCTCCGGGATTTACCGCACTCGCACTTATTAATCTCGGATCTCATGCACGTAAAATGTTACTAGTGACCTTTTATCCCTTGCTATCCGCGCCGCCTACTTACTCGGGATGAAATTTTTATCCGTCGTATTCTATTCTAGACTTCCACAGCACGATCTCGTTTCCCCTCTCGCCGGTGAGATCTGGTTCTCGTCGAGCGTTTTGGCTGGGCTCCTCCTCTTTGGTCTTGCCGTATTCTTCTTCGCATTTGGCGTTCTTCCCTACTGGTTCAAAGTACACAAGCACCTCAGCGAGATTCTCGGATGTCAGTACTCTCCCCCTCTACTTGTCATTACCGCCCCACTTTCCCCTTTATGTGTTGATATGATCTGACAATGTTCCCATTCCGTTACAGGTTGGGCTCTGACATTCCCGAATGTGGGATGGATCTCAACACTCCGCGTCCTCGGTGATGCATTGGACATTCCCGGCTTCTTCGTTGTGCACACAGTTATGACCGTCTTGATGTGCATTGTGTGGTTGGTTTTGTTTTCCCTGACTGCCCTCGCCTTCTGGAAGGGCAAGATCTTCCTCGCGGCCGAAACGGACGTTCTTAGAGACGAAGGACGCATCCGGGAGGAGACCGTGACTGTCTAGATATAGTAATACTACATCCCGCCGTTCTTTTTCCGTCTTCTCCTTTTTACCGATGGCTATACTCTTATACCCTGTTATCTCTTTTTCATCCTAGAGTTGACAATGGACCTTACCCTAGACAGATGGACTGTGTATACCTCGTACGCACAACATTGGACACTGGCCCGATTTCGTCGCAGTGTAGAACATAAAAACACTCGTGTAGTCTGTAGGAGGTCACAGTCATACATTGTGCTCTGCTGTAGATAGAGGTTTCATCAGCGTTCGTCGTATTGTGACTGCCACCCAGAACGGCCTGTCCACACCAAAAAGGCCATGGCGACTCGGACGTGTGAGGCTCGAGTCGGACAGTGCAGTGGCAGAACCCGTAGACACCGCAACAACGCGTTGAAGGGTTACGGTACTTGGCGGTTCAGAAGTAAATGGTGGCCATGTCGAACGCTACGTGCCAAGGCTGTTGAGCGGCGACCGGATAGATATCTGGACCCTTGGCGGCGCGGCCACAGTTGGTCCAGCTTCATCTGTTCACCCCCCATCGTACGCCGCTGCAGCGACCTGGCAAGGTCATTGCTGTATAAGCACACAAACCCTTTTCGCGAGCGCGAAAACCCTTCATCCATGAAGTATTTCCATGCGGGAAAAAGAATTAGATGGAATTTTATTCAAAACTTTCCTGAGGTGTGCTTGATCATATGGTATATCTTCTCAAAAGCCGATCTGTGCCGCGGCATACACTGGCAGGCAGTTGAGAACAAGTGTCGCTGAGTAAGAACGTGGCCGGTTAGGCTCGCCTGCACGTGCCGAAAGAGACCAAATGTATCATGTTAGTACTTGTTGACTAGCGCCGACTGCTGCCAAACTGTGGAGTGGATGCATTCTGGGATGGTGTCGAGCCTGATTCAAGGCCTGATTGTCTCAACGTCGTGGACCCCTTCCTATCAATCTAGGTATGTTGTAGGCTTCCGCATGGTGCGAAATTGACAGTGGTGCCTTTCAGGTTTGGAAACAAGCCAAGGACGCGCACAGGTGCAGTTTGCTAATTTGCTAAACAATGAACTTTGCTGAAATCTGGGACGCAAGGGGTTGCGCGTCGCGCATAACTGCGCGAATATGTTCACCAAAATCAGCCTCGGCCCTCGGCACGATCGAGGGAGTCGTCGCCGTAAGGATTTGCCTCTCGGATGCACGAACCCACAACTTGACTTTTGGAATAAACGCTCAGAAGGGCTCAGAACTCGGGACGGGCTCTTCAGAAGCACAACATCTGGCGGACAGGCACCGCGTCACTCGTCGCACCAGATTCGCGAAAAACGCAAATGCCGGTGTGAGGTGAGGCGACAATTCGATTAGGCCGCGATCGTGAGAAAGCATGCTGTGAACATGGCCTAGACGCGCATGCCGCATGTTCTGTTCTTCTCGCCCGTTGGGGATGTTGATTGCGGCAGTGGTAATGGCAATGGCACCGTAACTAAATCTCTTCGGAGGTGCAGTGACCGGTAACTTACTCCACGGACTCCACGGGACTTGCCACTGGCACGGGATCGGTCGAAACCAAAGCGGCACCAATTGAGTACAGCCGGAGCCGGGTTTCGCTCCTTCGTTTCTCAGGCTCCGGGAACGTCAGGGTACTGACCGTGCCGTCACGGTATTACTCACCACCCACTCTACCTGCTCAGGCTAGCAGTGTTCCTTACGTTCGTTCAGATAGCAGTAACCCCGTGGGGACCCGGTTTTCCTCCACCCTTTTCCCCGATCTCCATTACCTCCGCACATGTCCTTGCCTGGGGGTTGTATTGTACCAAGGGTTGTACGCATGTTGGGTGCAGAGAGGTTATTTGTTGAGACACCGTACTCTGAGAGACTACCACCCTCATTTAATTTCGCACTGAAGCGATCCTTGTCAAAACACTCGACGTGATATGGACATCAAAAGGTCTATGCACTTTCTGTTGCTTATCTCAGATGAGGAACGACACCAGGCAGGCGCCTTCTGAGGTCCAATCAAATCAACTCACGTGCTTCGACCGTCGGACAGTTCCTGTCTCTACTATCT
>JAKELH010000582.1:0-46936 GCA_021525015.1 Lactarius pseudohatsudake | reverse complement strand
TAATTCAGCGGTGGTTTTTACGGATCCCTTGCACACCGCGCTCTCCCGCGGACCATCGATATCGCCCTTTTGCTCTTACAACACGGTTCAGACGTTAATGTCCTAGACGAGAGTGTCGGGTGTCCGTTGCACGAGGCATCACTGACCGGGCGCGTCGACATTGTGCAATTACTACTCGAACACCACGCGGATGTCAACCTACTTGATGCTGATGGTCAGACTCCACTCTTGGTGGCGTCGTGGCAGGGAGAACTCGAAGTCGTACGAGTATTATTACAGAACGGCGCGAATGTCGAGCCTCGCGATGGCAAGGACGAGACCCCGATGCATGTCGCGTGTGGATACGGGCATTTGGAAGTTGTGCGGTTACTGCTCGAGAGTGGTGCGGAGGTGGACACGCGAAACAACGGCAGTGTGACCCCTCTAAGGACGGCCTCGTGGAAGGGATACCCAGATGTCGTGGAATTGCTTCTCGACCATGGTGCAGACGTGAATTCGCAAGATAACGAAGGCTGGACCTCATTGCACGGGGCGTCAAATTTCGGGTATCCTGGCGTCGTCCAGCAGCTTCTCGACCACGGGGCAGATGTCAATATCCGCGACTGCGAAGGCGACACTCCTGTCCATAAAACGTTGAAGGACGACCAACTCGAAGTCGTCCGATTATTTCTCGCGCATGGAACGGAACCTGATATTCTGAATGGCATCTTCCAGACACCTTTGGCCGTAGCGTCTGACGACGGTCAAGTGAATACTTCACGCTTTCTAATCGAACAAGGCGCGAACGTGCACTCGACCGACCACGAGGGCTGGACTCCTTTACATTTTGCATCACAAAACGGACGTCTTGACGCCGTGCGGCTATTACTTGACCACGGGGCGGATGCTAATTCGCAGGAAGTTGGTTTTTGGACTCCGCTACACCTCGCGTCGACGAACGGGCATTTCGAGGTTGCGGAATTGCTAGTCGAGCGCGGTGCCGACGTTGACAAGAAGAATAAGGATCACGAAACGTCACTGGATCTTGCGTCGGATCGTGGAAGGCTCAAGATTGCAAACTTTCTTATCAAGTGCGGCTCAGATGTGAATTCGCGAAATGGCAACGAGTGGACACCATTACACACGGCGGCACGTGAAGGGCATCTCGACGTCGTGAAACTGTTACTGGAGTCTGGGGCGAAAATCGATGTGCGGAACAGCAGCGACGAATCTCCATTTAATCTGGCGTTGGGCAACAAGAAGCACGAGGTCGCGATCTTTCTAGCCGAGCGCATGGGGTTAGCTCTACCGGAAACGGCATCTCAGGGCGTGCTTGCGGACGACGACGAGACTCCCGACGACGCGGAAGAGATGACGCTGCATACTGCATCTGGCAGCGGACGTCTCGATGTCGTGCGAACGCTACTTGATCGTGGGGCAGACGTCGATACTAGGAACGAGGACTACAATACATCATTGGACGTGGCATCGACTGCAGGTCATTTGGAGGTCGTTCGCCTACTGATCGATCGTGGCGCAGACGTGAATTGTCGCGGCGCGAGCAGCTGGACTCCATTACACGGGGCAACTTATCATGAACACCTCGACGTCGCGCAGTTGTTGATTGAACGTGGCGCCGATGTTGACGCGGCGGATGTGCTTCGCCGGACTCCGCTGCACAGCGCAGCCTTACAAGGGTACACCGAGATTGTGCAGCTACTGCTTTCCCGAGGCGCTAACATAAACGTGGTCAACTCTGACGGAAGGACACCAGCCCGGGAAGCGATAGCTTATGGGCATCGTAGGATTGCGAAATTACTTTCAAGTCATGGCGTGCGTAGGGTATAGTTCTTCGGCGGACATGAGATCACTTAATATATGCTGTACTATAATTGTGCTTACTCGGACTGCAGATTCGTGCTTTATAGTTCTGATTCCATTTTTAGCTTTTACGTGCTTTGTTTTATCACTGACTCACTCGACAAACGCTGATACGGTACTTGTCGTCAATGCTATGTAAAACTAGCATAAATATTCGCCAAGGTGATGTCTCGTCAATCGTTATAATATGTGTCGAGAACGCGCGAATGGTAGGCCACCAAGCTTGAGAGTATTCCACTTGAGTGACTTTGTATCAACTCGATATCAAAGGCATCGGACACGTACGGATTGCGCACAAACAACCGGTAGAGCCTTAATAGTATTACGGACAGACAATGATACTAAACCCGCGCTGTGCGGCGAGACTACATAAGTAGAAGCTACACGGCCCTGAATAACATTATTGTCTTGCGCGCGAAAAAATTACTACATGGTCACGAAAAACAGGAGACGTACTACAAGTCGAGTCAGTGACGCGGCCGCAATCGGTCGGACTGTCCGTATCAAGAAAAACGGGATCATCAAAGCGGGAGAACAATCGACGGCCAGGGTCTGAAAAAACGTCCAGCAAGCATACACAAAAATAGTTTGTAATAGTACGACACAAACAGTCAAGCAAGCAAGCAAAAAAAAAACACTTGCATGTAATTGTTACACTAGTCGGTTGTGGGTATATCAGCA
This sequence comes from Lactarius pseudohatsudake, assembly GCA_021525015.1. Taxonomy (NCBI): domain Eukaryota; kingdom Fungi; phylum Basidiomycota; class Agaricomycetes; order Russulales; family Russulaceae; genus Lactarius; species Lactarius pseudohatsudake. The sequence continues at coordinate 44,395 of JAKELH010000582.1, read as the reverse complement.
GCACAACAACAAATAAGGTTGTCGTCGTCGTCCAGAGACAAAAAAACAAAAAATACCAATATCGTAAATAATCGTCGGGAAGAGAAATCACGCAGCCTCCCTGATACCGCCTGATCAAATCACGTAACAGCGCTTGCCCAAACGCAAGATCAGCCTTAAGACCCGCGCCACTCACAAGCGGCGCCCGCCAACCCGCAGCAGCAGGCTGCTGGGACTGTTGGGACGGTGGCGGAGGCTGAGGAGACGGGGTTCCGCGAGTCGCCGCCGCCGCCGCCGCCGCCGCCATGGCTGGTGGAGGCGTAGGGGAGGGCACGCGAGCGCAGGCCCAAGCACCGGGCGGTTGGGCAAGAGACGCGGTAGAGGAAAGCACTGGCGTGGCGTTGGACGAGGAGAACGCGGGCGAGGAGGGCGTCGCTGCTGCCACGCCGAGCCCGAACAGCGCACGGGGCACACGCGCTGCTGCAGGCGGCGCGTCCTCTTTCTCCGCCTTCGCTGGTAACACTGGTGCCGCGGGGGCTGCGGGTCTGCCGCGGCCAATGAGGTCACGTCCATCGTCGTCCTTGGTGGCGGTACGCACTCCTGGCGCGACGATGGATGGCATCCGCGGCGCTGGTGCCGGCTTCGGGGTCGAGACAACGTTATTGTCGCACTTATGCGCCGCGGCTTTGGGTTGTGCAGGGTTGGCCTTGATCGCCTTTGCTACCTGCGTCGGTGCACTGCCACCCCCGGCTTTGGTGGCCTCCACCCAGATAGACGCCACAGCAGTGACCCGCCCGCCCCACGCAGACTTGACGTCGTACTTCATCTCCACTTGAGGGGGCGCCTGGTACCTATTCGCGAAGCGCCGAGCGTTCGACTGAGCAGGTGGCGCAGATTCAGTCGCGGGGAGGGTGATAGGTGCACGGCGGAGTGTAGCGACGGAAATGAAGCCAGATGAGCGCGGGTTCGGTTTGGATTCGGCGACGGCCAATGTCCCTTGAGCGGGCGTGGGCGCGGGGTCGGCAGTGATAGTAGGCTCAGGTGCTGGGGGGGTTGCGGGGGCCGGATCCTGAGGAAGAGAAGGAGAACTGGTGTCCTGCTTCACCTCTGCATCGGACACCACGAGCCCTCGCTCCGGCTGCGGAGGCGCCAGCTTCTCCAACCACTCCGCGACCCGGCCCTTCGCGGCGCGCTTAAGGTTCGCGGCCTCCTCGTCCCGCACCTCGCGCTTCTTCTTCGTCCTCACTCGCCTCCCGAGAGGCATGGATATGCGTAAAGAGACGACTCCGCGGATCTCAAATAGGGTCTTCTTCGCTTTCGCCCTCGTCTACGTCACCACCGTGCCGTGGACCTGCCGAGAAGGTGCGGGCGGACCTCGGGACGTTGAATACAAGTTGTGCAATACCCTCGGTTCCCGTGTAATCGGGACTACGAAAGGTGATGCTTGTGAGGGTGTCCGAGATCTGTAGCAGCGGCAGCACCTATTTGCCGGGTCCTTGGGCCGGCGCAAGTAGTTGCAGGTTCCAGCCGAGCGTGATACACAAACCTGTCGTCGATATAAGATAAGATGCAAGGCAAAGAACAAGAAGAGGGGACGCACTTTCTTCGCGGAGCGGTTCATCGCCTGGAGATCGATGCAAGCGTTCTCACCTGCGACCAGCATACCTAGGACGCGGGCCTGCGCCAAAATCTTGCCGCTCGCCGACGACCAGACATTCTGGCGCGGGCCAGGTGTGCAAACCATCGTCTTCTAGGACAGGTCATCCCCGGGGTCGCCGGAGGACGTCGACAAGACACTGGCTAGTGACGACCCGGTTCTAGTTCTTCCAGGCAACACAGACAGAGGCACGGACCTCGTATCGTATTCGAGCGAACCTGTTTCCAAAGTCCATTGACGGAGGGGAAGAAGGGTGGGAGAGAGAGGCAGAAGAGGAAGGTTGTAAGACCGCGCCGGGCGTGGTGGTAGTTCGCGGGTAAGGGGCAGGCCAGGACCTTGGTAAAGACGACGGGTGTGTAGGAATGTCCATGTCGCAGAATGGTCCGGGGATGTCAATTCTGGTGGGCAGAGGGAATAAGATAAGTCAGTCAGGCGACAACAGAGAAGAGGTGACCGGACCTTCGACAGCAACGAGCTCGACAATGATGACACTGTACCAAGACCGAGGCCCATCTGCGCGGGACTCGAGCTCACCTCCCTACGAAATCACGCGGCCTACCCTTGACACTGCCTGATCAAATCACACAGTCGTGTCTAAATGCGAGATTGGGCTGAGAGGACGAGTACTACGAGAAGCCGCCACCGCAAGGGTAGATGAGGACAAAGAGGGTGGAATCGTGGACGTGGACACGCGAGCGCGGAACCTCGGGCGGGTGCGCAGGAGACGCGGGAGACGAAAGGACGGGCGTGGTATCGGACAAGGGCAGAGTGGGCAGAGCGGAAGTAGAGCGGACGGCGTCGCTGCCGGCCCGCCAAGCGCGCAGAGTCCTAGTGGTGACGGGCCGGTGACCTTTCAGAGAATTACGCCTATAACGATGCCTCATGTCCATATCCAAGTGAGCGGGCTAGCTTGGCGCTCATAGCCGACAACTTGAGAAGAAAGCGCTGACCGCTCAGTGACTTCTACCCAAATCGATCCCACCAACTTGAACGGTGACCACACACACACATGTGTCGTCGGCCCAGGCATCCGCGCCCCCTTCTAATTTTCGTCTCATCGTCGATGCATTCGATCACTACGCCAGCCAGCTTGGTATAGACCTCACAAAGGACCCGCTCGCCGACGCAATCCGACGCTGTGACTCTCCCAACGCTGTCCTCGAGCTCCTTCAACACAAGGCCCATGCGTTTAAAGACTATCGAGATGGAGATCGCACGCTCATAAACTGGCTTAAACCTGTAGTGCAGGTCGTCCATGCATTTTCTGGTGTTCTTGGAGAGGCCATCAGTCTGGTTAGTCTAACACCTTGATTCCTGCCGTTTGCATTTTCACACTTCTGCAACTAGGTACCGTTCCCACCAGCGAGTGCGGTCCTTGTCGGCGTGGATGTTCTCCTCACGGTACGTGCCCGCTATACCCTCCCTCTCCATCTTCCTGATGTCTGGACGCACCAGGCAGCCAGTGATGTCAGCTCGAGCTACGATTCGCTCGTAGACTTGTTTGACTGCCTTGGAAATTTCCTCAAACGGCTTCAAATCTACACATCGATCCCGTTCACTCCTTTGATGGCGGACATCATTGTGAAGATATTGGTTGAACTACTCTCCGTGCTCGCACTCGCCACTAAACAGGTTCAGCAAGGTAGATTGAGTAAGTGGGTTCTTGTGTCTAAGTTCCGGTAGCTCAACGCGATACAGAGAAGTTTGCGAAGAAGTTGCTAGGAGAGAGCGAAATCGAGGCTGTGCTGCAGAAGCTGGACCGTCTTACGCAGGATGAAGCTCGGATGATGGCAGCGCAGACGCTGGAAGTGGTGCACTGTCTCGTGAATAATGTGAAGGTGGTGATGGACGGTGGGTCACTGACGTTCGGGCTGGTATTGATGTTCCGCTGAGCTGATATTTGAATAGACGGCAGGGCATCACTGGATGGGGTCAGGAACGTTCTGGGTATGTTGCGGCCGGGGTCGTCCTATGTGCCCAGGTGTCTTGTGCGCCGGCTAACGACTTGTGCCAGTCACGATGCAAGGGATAGCGAGCGAGATAAATAAGATGAAACGTCCGTCACCGCAATGTTCTGCCTCTCTTCATCACGCTGAATATTTTGTAGGCGACCAGCTGCAAAAGGACGCGCGAAATTGGATCTCCCCCCCAGATCCGTCGAAGAACTACAACATAGCCTGTGAGGCTTACCAAGCCGGAACAGCCGTATGGTTCTTACAAGGCGGCGTCTTTTCCGAGTGGAATGCAAAGGGTACGCTGTTGTGGATTCATGGCAAGCGTGGGTGTCCTTCCGTGTCTTCCGTCTCATGCACCCTGATGGGCTCCTTGCTTCATAGCGGGATCGGGAAAAAGCATTCTCCTGTATGTCGCTTCTCATCGTCGCTACCTGGTGTTTCTCAGACTCTGCTAGCTCCGCGATCATTCAGGACATCGAGGGCCTATGCGCAGCTGGATTGGCGTTGATGGCGTACTTTTATTTCGATTTCAGGGACACCAACAAGCAACACCGACGTGGACTACTGTCATCTCTTCTTTGCCAGCTCTGCGCCGAATCGGACCCTTGCTATGAAATACTGTCTCGCCTATATTCATCTCACGCCGGGGGAACACGAGAGCCTAGCGATAGTGCGCTTGCCCGATGTCTCATGGACGTGCTCCGATTAGAAGGACAACCTGCAATTTATATCATCGTGGACGCTCTGGACGAATGTCCTAACACGTCTGGAATGCCGACGCCACGTGAGAAGGTGCTGGAGTTTTTGGAAGATCTTATCGAATCTCAGCTTCCAAATGTACACATATGTATTTCCAGTCGTCCGGAGTTCGACATCCGAAGTGTTCTTGAGCCATTGGCGCCTTTCCGAGTGTCACTTCACGACGAAAGCGGGCAGAAGAAAGACATCCTGGATTATGTCAACACGGTGGTCCATTTAGATCGAAGGATGCGGAAGTGGAGAGCTCAGGAAAAGCAGTTGGTAATTGATGCACTCTCCGAGAGAGCGGAAGGGATGTAAGCAATCCCGCGGTAATTTTTTGGTATATTTGCTCACATTATTGGACAGGTTCCGGTGGGTCTTTTGCCAGCTGGAAACCCTGCGCCATAGTTTTCCTGGGGCGATTCGACATACCCTGGACGAGCTTCCCGAAACTTTGGACGAAACATACGAGCAGATCTTACTTAGCATTGAGAAGGCGAAACGAAACTCTGCGTGCCGTCTCTTCCAGTGTCTGGCGGTGGCTATCCGTCCGCTTCGCATTGACGAACTCGCAGAAGTTCTTGCCCTTCGATTTGACCCCGGACACCCCGCCGAATACCGCCCAGATTGGCGCCCAGAGGATTCACACGAAGCTGTGCTATCCGCATGTTCCAGCCTTGTCACGGTTGTCGACGTCGACGACTCACCGGTCGTACAATTTTCACATTTTTCGGTGAAGGAATTCTTGACCTCCGACCGGCTCGCGACAGCCAGACCAGAGCTTTCCCGATATCATATCCTTCCCCATCTTGCGCATACACTCCTCGCTCGGGCCTGCCTCAGTGTCTTATTACAACTAGATGACAGCGTCGACAAGGACGGCATCAAAAATCTTCCACTCGCTGTCTATTCCGCCCGGCATTGGGTTGACCATTGCCAGTTCGGGGATGTGTCGTCTGGCGTCCTGGGTGAAATGGTGCATCTTTTCGACCGGGACAGGCCACACTTTTCCACGTGGATCTGGCTGTACAATATTGACCAACCTTGGAAGGGGCACGCATTCACGGCACGGCCGACGCAGCCAGAGACTACCCCGCTATACTACGCAGTACTCTGTGGCTTTCCCGGCCTCGTAGAGCGCCTACTTGGTATTTATCCGGAGGACGTCAGTTCCAGTGGTGGCTTCTATGGGACCCCCTTGCACACCGCACTCTCCCGGGGACACCTCGATATCGCCCTTTTACTCCTACAACACGGTGCAGACGTCAATGCGCTAGACGGGACGGACGAGGAGTGTTCACTGCACGATGCATCACGGAGTGGGCGCGTCGACATTGTGCAGTTACTACTCGAACACCACGCAGATGTCAACCTACGCAACGGGGATGGTCTGACCCCACTCTGGGTGGCGTCGTGGCAGGGAGAACTCGAAGTTGCGCGAGTATTATTACAGAACGGCGCAGATGTCGAATCTCGTAATGTCGAGGGCCGGGCCGTGATGAACGTCGCGTGTGAAAACGGGCATCTAGAAATTGTGCGGTTGTTGCTCGATAGTGGCGCACAGGTAGACGCGCGAGACGACGACGCCTGGACGCCTCTGGCAGCGGCATCGCGGTACGGATACCCGGATGTCGTGGAGTTGCTTCTCGACCACGGTGCGGACGTAAATTCGCAAGATAACGAAGGCTGGACCCCATTACACGGAGCGTCAATTTTCGGGTATCCCGAAGTCGTCAAGCAGCTCCTCGACCACGGGGCAGATGTCAATATCCGCGACATCGAAGGTGACACTCCTGTCCACAAAACGTTGGAGGACGACCAACTCGATGTCGTCCGTTTATTTCTCGCGCATGGAACGGAACCCGATATTCTGAATGGGGTGTTCGGGACACCCTTGGCCATAGCGTCTGATGATGGCCAAGTGAATACCTCACGCTTTCTAATCGAACAAGGCGCGAACGTGCACTCGAGCGACCACGAGGGCTGGACTCCTTTACATTTCGCATCACAAAATGGACATCTTGACGCCGTGCGGCTATTACTTGACCATGGGGCAGATGCTAATTCGCAGGAAGTTGATTTTTGGACACCGCTGCACCTCGTGTCAGTACATGGGCATGTCGAGGTTGCGGAGTTGCTAGTCGAACGCGGTGCGGACGTCAATAAAACAAACAAGGATCAAGAAACGCCACTGTACCGTGCCTCAGATAAAGGGCTGCTCGAGATTGCACGCTTCCTTATCAAGTGCGGCTCAGATGTGAATTCCCGAGATGGCAAGGAGTGGACACCATTACATACGGCGGCACGTGAGGGGCATCTCGACATCGTGGGGCTGTTGCTGGAGTCTGGGGCGGGCCTCGATGTGCGGAACAGCGACGACGAATCTCCGTTTGATCTGGCGTTGACCAACGAGAAGTACGAGGTCGCGATCTTTCTTGCCGCGCGGATGGGGTTGGCTCTACCGGAAACGACGTCTCAGAGCGTGCTTACGGACGACGACGAGACTCCCGACGACGAGGAAGAGATGACGCTGCATACTGCATCGGACAGCGGACATCTTGATGTCGTGCGAACGCTACTTGATGGCGGAGCAGATGTCGATTGTCGGAACGAGGACTACGAGACACCATTGGACGTGGCATCGATTGCAGGTCATTTGGAGGTTGTACGCCTACTGATCGATCGTGGCGCAGACGTCAATTGTCGCGACGCGCGCGGCTGGACTCCGTTACACGAGGCAGCTTATGAAGAACACCTCGAGGTCGCACGATTGTTGATTGAACACGGCGCCGATGTTGACGCGACGACTGTGTATCGCTGGACTCCGCTGCACTTCGCAGCCTCAGTTGGGTACACTGAGATTGTGCAGCTGCTGCTTGACCGAGGCGCTAACATAGATGTGATCAACTCCGATGGGAAGACACCAGCCCGAGAAGCAATGGCAAACGGGAATCGTAGGATTGCGAAATTTCTTTCAAATCATGGCGTGCGTGTATAGTGCTCAGCGGACGTGAGATCACCCAATGCAATGTTTACTCTGACTCTAGACCCGTGCCTTATGCCTTGTTTTATTACTGTCAACGACTCACATTACTGTAATCGATGTACGCCAATACGGTGCTCGCTGTTGATACTGTGTAACTTTGTCGCCGTGAATCCTTGTAATATTTGTTACGCGAGCGCGCGAAAAGGAGCCCCAAACTTGGGACCAGTACACTTGGATGACTTGAAATCAGTCAGACTGTAGTATCAACGCGGTAACAGAGAGGCACAGAACACGTGCCAGTGTGCGGATTGCGTATAAATATCAGAGCACCCAGAACAGCCTGCACGCCTAATGTGCACGCCTAATGTGGTCACAAGGAGCTCCCTGTTTTGGATTTCGCTGTACAGTACCGTATCCTCGCGCCGCGCCGCGCGACCACATCCTGGGTGGCACCCCGGAGAGAAACAAGGCTACATGACCTGAATAACATTATTGTTTTGCGCGCAAAAGTTACTACATGGTCACGAAAAACAGGAGACGTACTATCATACACCGTATCAAGAAAAAATAATCATCAAAGCGGGAGAACAATCGACGGCCAGGGTCTGAAAAAACGTCCAACAAAGTATCCACAAAAATAGTTTGTAATAGTACGACACAAACAGTCAAGCAAGCAAGCAAAAAAACCAACACTTGCATGTAATCGTTACATTAGTCGGTTGTGGGTATATCAGCAGCACAACAACAAATAAGGACGTCGTCGTCGTCCAGAAAACAAAAACACAAATACCGCACCAATATCGTAAAAAGTCGTCGGGAAGAGTAAGACTTGAGGGAAATCACGCAGCCTGCCCCCGACGTCGCCTGATCAAATCACGCAATCGCGCCTGCCCAAACGCAAGATCGGCCTTAAGACCCGCGCCACCCACAAGCAGCGCCCTCCAACCCGCAGCAACAGCAGGCTGGGACTGCTGAGACGGGTGTGGCAGAGGCTGAGGAGACGGGGTGCCGCAAGAAGCCGCCGCAGCAATGGCTGGTGGGGCGTGGGCGAGGGCACGCGAGTACCGCGGGCCCGAGCACCGGGCGGCTGGGCGAGGGACGCGGTAGACGAAAGGACTGGCGTGGCGATGGACGAGGAGAGCGCGGGCGAGGAGGGCGTCGCCGCTGCCGCCACGCCGGGCCCGAACAGCGCACGGGGCACGCGCGCCGCTACAGGCGGTGCGTCCTCTTTCTCGGCCTTCGATGATACTGGTGCTGGCTGCGGGTCTGCCGCGGCTGACGAGGACACGTCCGTCGTCGTCCTTGGTGGCGGGACGCACTCCCAGCGCCACGATGGACGTCATCCGCAGCACTGGTGCCGGCTTCGGGGTCGAGACAAGGTTCTTGTCGCTTTATGGGCCGCAGCTTTGGGTTGTGCGGGATTGCCAGTGGCCTTGGTCGCCTTTGCAGCCTGCGTCAGCGCACTGCCACCCCTGGCTTTGGTAGCCTCTGCCCAGATAGACGCAACGGGAGTGACCCGCCCGCCGCGCCCGCCCCGCGCAGACTTGACGTCGTACTTCATCTCCACTTGAGGGGGCGCCTGGTACCTATTCACGACGCGCCGAGGGTTCGACTGAGCAGTTGGCGCAGATTCAGGCGCGGGGAGGGTGATGGGTGCACGCTGGAGTGTAGCGACGGAAATGAAGCCAGATGAGCGCGGGTTCGGTTTCGAATCCACGACAGCCAATGTCCCTTCAGCGAGCGCGGGCGCGGGGTCGGCAGCAACAGTAGGCTCAGGCGCTGAGGCGGTTGCGGGGGCCGGATCCTGAGGAAGAGAAGGCGAATGTGCTGCTTCACCTCTGCATCCGACACCACGACCTCTCGCTCCGGCTCCAGAGGCGCCAGTCTCTCCAACCACTCGACCCGGCCCATCGCCGCGCGCTTAAGCTTCGCGGCCTCCTCGCCCCGCACCTCGCGCTTCTTCTTCGTCTTCTTCTCCCTGTCCTTCGGGTCTGACTTGGCCGACTTGCGCGAGCGCGCCTTGTGCGTGCCGCGCTCGCTGCTCGACGACGCGCCCGCGCCCTCGCTCAGGCGCTGCGTGCGCTCATCGCCGTCTGCGCCCTCCTGCTCCAACCCAGCAAGCACGTTGGTGCTGGCGTTACGCCCGCCAATGTCCTCCTCGGCGCCGAGCGCGAGACCCGATATCGCACTCTCGTTCACGCCTGCGCCGCCGCGGAGTACCTCGTCCGCGCTATCGAGTTCCTCCGCCTCCGCCTTGCCCATTCCTTTGCCGGGTACGGGTACGGGCGCGGGTACGGGCGCAGGTGGGGTGTCGGCCATGACGGCTGGCGCGGGGATATTTGCGCGTGCCGACTTGCTCCACGAGGCGTCGCTCGAGGGCATCTAAACCGCTCTCTCCGTCTTCCGTCCCCGCGCTGCGAACACGGGCTTGTCATGGCGCTGCGGTGGTCGCAGGAGTGACAGCTCAGAGAGAGACGGCGCAGCACCGTCTCCGGTTCTGCGCTCACCTGCTCTTTCCCGAAAACATCCTTGGCGCTTGGGAGCCTAAGTTTGCCGTGTCCCAGATAGGACGGGCGGTGCGGGGAGCGTCTTGTCTGTGGGAGGGCATCGGCTTTGGCGCCAGCAACTCCACCTCTACTTGTGTTGGCGGAGGCGGGGGCGACTGAGACGGTGCAGGGGACGGCGAGACGGAGCGGACGCATGAGGTGTTGAGCACAGGTGGTGTGATATGGTGTGATATCCGCGCCGCCAGTGTACCGTGTCCGACTGCTGCGGCGGATACTCGGATACCGTTGCTGCTGTTGCTGATGAGATAGAACTGAGCACGTGATCCGGTGCTGCCGGAAATGGGCAGTCCTGATGGGGGAATCACAGCCAGGACGGTGGTTGGGTTGGCACTCGCTGGTAAAAGTGGCGGCGGCCGTCCGCAGGGAGGACCGCTGATATATGCGGGAGGAGCAGGTGGGAACCAGAGCTGTCCATCGTGTGATCTATATGGTGGGATAACCAGCTGCTCGTGTAGAGGCACCGGGATTGATGATAATGGTAGCGCGAGAGGGGTCATGAGATAAACGTAGAGCGGAGACTGCGCGCGTTCCGCGTAGGGCATCAGCATTGGGGTGAGGAGATGCGGTGGTGGTGATACGGAGGAATTATGGTTCAAATATGCGTCCAAATATGCGTCTGGAGCTGGATACGGGTATGGTTCTGGTAGAGGAGGGGACAAAGTCGCGGGGTAAAATATAGCCACGGGTAGATCAAGCACAATGACCTTACTAAGCGTCAGCCCCGCGAAGGTCAGTGGTTCATCCACGTGAAGGATGGACGGGCCTCACCTCCCGAGAGGCATGGATATGCGTAAAGAGACAACTCCGCGGGCCTCGAATAACGGCCGGGTCTATTCTTCACGGCGATTGCTTCACCCTCTTCCTCTTCCTCGTCTACGTCACCGCCGTGTCGCGGATGTGCCGAGACGGTGCGGACGGATCTCGGGACATCGAATATAAGCTGTACAATACCCTCGGTTCCCGGGTTGGGCCACGAAAGGCGATGCTTGCGAGGATATTCGAGTTCGGTAGGGCGGTGACACCTTGTTGCCGGATCCTTGAGCCGACGCAGATAGATGCAGGTGCTGGCCGAGCGTGATGTGCAAACCTGTCGTCTATATAAGATAAAATGCAAGGGAACGAACGAAGACAGGTGACGCACTGTTTCTGCAGAGCGACTCTTCACCTGGAGCCCGATGCAAACCCCCGCCTGCGACCAGCATACCGCCAAGGACGCGGGCCTGCGCCAAAATCTTGCCACTCGCCGATGACCAGGCATTCTGGCGCGAGCCAGGTGTGTAAACCATCGTCTTCTAGGACAGGTCATCGCCAGGGTATCGCTGGAGGACGTCGACCGGACATTGGCTGGTGACGACCAAGCTCTGGTACTTCCAGGCAACACCGACAGATGCGCGATCCGGGTGAGTCTGTTCCCAAAGTCTATTGACGGAGGGGAAGAAGGTGGGAGAGGAAGGGGGAAGAGGAAGGTGTTGGTGCCTGGTGGTAGTTCGCGGGTAAGGGGTAGGCCAGGACCTCGGAAAAAACGGCGGGCTTGCATGAATGTCGATGTCGCAGAATGGTCCCGGGATGTCAACTCTGGTGGGGGGAGGGAACAGAATAAGTCAGTCAGACGACAACAGGGAAGAGGTGACCGGACCTTCGATAGCAACGAGCTCGACAACGACGATACTGTACCAAGACCGAGGCCCATCTGCGCGGGACTCGAGCTCACCTCCATACGAAATCACGCGGCCTGCCTTTGACACTGCCTGATGAAATCACACAACCGTGCGTGCCCAAATGCGAGATCGGGCTGAGGGGACGAGTACTACAAGAAGCCGCCGCTGCCAGGGTAGGTGAGGACGAAGTGGGTGGAATTGTGGAGGCGGGACACCGCGCCGGGCGGGTCCGCAGGAGACGTGGGAGACGAAAGGACTGGCGTGGTCCTGACCTGACTCGGACTACCCTGGGATTCGAGTCATTCTGGTGCCAGTGGAGACCTTTCAGAGAATTGCACCTCCAACTAACCACGACGGTAGTATAGTAATAACGATGCCTCATGTCCATATCCAGGGCTAGCTTGGCGCTCATACAGCAGGTTTCATAACAGTTGTCGCCGAGTCATTGCCCATTCAAACACCGCCTACACACCTAAAGTGGTCGTAACATGGACCACTTTAGGTGTAACATGACAACTGTTATGAAACCTGCTATAAAAGAAGAACGCGCTGAGCGCGCAGTGTCTTCTACCTAAATTGATTCACACACTCATATGTCGTCGGCCCAGGCATCCGAGTCCCCGTCCCCTTCTAATTTTCGCCTCATCCTCAATGCCTTCGATCACTACGCCAGCCAGCTTGGTATAGACCTCACAAAGGACCCGCTCGCCGACGCAATCCGACGCTGTGACTCTCCTAACGCTGTCCTCGAACTCCTTCAACACAAGGCCCATGCCTTTAAAGACTATCGAGACGGAGATCGCACACTCATAAACTGGCTTAAACCGGTAGTGCAGGTCGTCCATGGATTTTCTGGTGTTCTCGGAGAAGCCATTAGTCTGGTTAGTCGAACACCTTGATTCCTGCCGTTTGCATTTTCACACTTCTGCAACTAGGTACCGTTCCCACCAGCCAGTGCAGTCCTTGTCGGCGTGGAAGTTCTCTTCACGGTACGTACCCGCTATATTCTCCCTCTCCATCTTCCTGATGTCTGGACACACCAGGCAGCCAGTGACGTTAGCTCAAGCTACGATTCACTCGTAGACTTATTTGAGTGCCTTGGAAATTTCCTAAAACGTCTTCAAATCTACAATTCGATCCCGTTCACTCCTTTGATGACAGACATCATTGTAAAGATATTGGTTGAGCTACTCTCCGTACTCGCACTCGCCACTAAACAGGTTCAGCAAGGTAGATTGAGTAAGTGGGTTCTTGTGTCTGACTTCCGGTAGCTCAAGGTGATACAGAGAAGTTTGCGAAGAAGTTGCTAGGAGAGAGTGAAATCGAGGCAGTACTACAGAAACTGGACCGTCTGACGCAGGATGAAGCTCGGATGATGGCAGCGCAGACGCTTGAAGTGGTGCACTGTCTCGTGAATAATGTGAAGGTGGTGATGGACGGTGGGTCACTGATGTTCGGATGGGTATTGATATTCCGCTGAGCCGATATTTGGACAGACGGTAGGGCATCATTGGATAGGGTCAGGAATGTTCTGGGTATGTTACGGCCGGGGTCGTCCTATGTGCCCAGGTGTCTTGTGCGCCGGCTGACGACTTGTGCCAGTCACGATGCAAGGGATAGCGAGCGAGATAAATAAGATGAAACGTCCGTCACCTCTTTGTTGTACCTCTCTTGATTGCCCAGGCTGAATGGTTCGTAGGTGACCAGCTGCAAAAGGACGCGCGAAATTGGATCTCCCCCCCAGATCCGTCAAAGAACTACAACATAGCCTGTGAGGCTTATCAAACTGGAACGGCCATATGGTTCTTACAAGGCGGCGTCTTTTCCGAGTGGAATGCCAAGGGTACGCTGTTGTGGATTCATGGCAAACGTGCGTGTCCTTCCGTGTCTTCCGTGTTATGCGCCCTGATGAGCTCCTTGCTTCATAGTGGGATCAGGAAAAAGCATTCTCCTGTATGTCACTTTTCATTATCGCTGCTTGGTGTTACTCAGACTCTCTGCTAGCTCCGCGATCATTCGGGAGATCGAGCGCCTGTGCGCAGCTGGATTGGCGCTGATGGCGTACTTTTATTTCGACTTCAGGGACACCGACAAGCAACACCGACGTGGATTACTGTCTTCTCTTCTTTGCCAGCTCTGCGCCGAGTCGGATCCTTGCTATGAAATTCTGTCTCGCCTGTATTCATCTCACGCCGCGGGGACACGAGAGCCTAGCGATGGTCCGCTTGCGCGATGTCTCGTGGATATGCTCCAATTGGAAGGACAACCTGCAATTTATATCATCGTGGACGCTCTCGACGAATGTCCTAACACGTCTGGGATGCCGACGCCACGTGAGAAGGCGTTGGAGTTTTTGGAAGATCTCATCGAATCTCAGCTTCCAAATGTACACATATGTATTTCCAGTCGTCCGGAGTTCGACATCCGAAGTGTTCTTGAGCCATTGGCGCCTTTCCAAGTGTCGCTTCACGACGAAAGCGGGCAGAAGAAAGACATCCTGAATTATGTCAACGTGGTCGTCCATTCAGATCGGAGGATGCGGAAGTGGAGAGCTCAGGAGAAGCAGTTGGTAATGGATGCACTCTCCGAGAGAGCGGATGGGATGTAAGCGATCCCTGTGGTGGTTTTCGGGTGTATTTGCTTATAATTGGACAGGTTTCGGTGGGTCTTTTGCCAGCTGGAAACCCTGCGTCGCAGTTTTCCAGGGGCAATTCGGCACACTCTAGACAAGTTGCCTGAAACTTTGGACGAAACATATGAGCAGATCCTGCTTCGCATTGATAAGGAGAAACGAAATTCTGCGTATCGCCTGTTCCAATGTCTGACGGTGGCCGTCCGTCCACTTCGCGTTGACGAACTCGCGGAGGTTCTCGCCCTTCGGTTTGACCCCGGACACCCCGCCGAATACCGCCCAGATTGGCGCCCAGAGGATTCACACGAAGCTGTGTTATCAGCATGTTCCAGCCTGGTCACGGTTGTCGACGTCGACGGTTCACCGGTCGTTCAATTTTCACATTTTTCGGTGAAGGAATTCTTGACCTCCGACCGGCTCGCGACAGCCAGACCAGAGCTTTCCCGTTATCATATCCTTCCCCATCTTGCGCATACGCTCCTCGCTCGAGCCTGCCTCGGCGTCTTATTACAGCTTGATGACAGCGTCGACAAGGACAGCATCAAGAATCTTCCGCTCGCTGTCTATGCGGCCCGACATTGGGTTGACCATTGCCAGTTCGGAGATGTGTCGTCCATTGTTCTGGACGAGATGGAGCGTCTATTTGACCGAGACAAGCCGCACTTTTCCACGTGGATCTGGCTGTACGATATTGACCAACCTTGGAAGGAACACGCATTCACGGCACGTCCAACGCAGCCAGAGACTACCCCGCTATACTACGCAGTCCTCTGTGGCTTTCGTGGCCTCGTAGAGCGCCTACTTAGTATTTTTCCGGAGGATATCAATTCCAGCGGTGGCTTTCACGGGACTCCCTTGCACACCGCGCTCTCCCGCGGACACATAGATCTCGCCCTTTTGCTCTTACAATACGGTTCAGACGTTAATGTCCTAGACGATAGTGTTGCATTTTGGCACGCTCGACCCGGCCGACCCGAACCTTCCGCCGCGCTCGCTCGCGGCGGCCTTTGGAGACCATGAGGGACTCGTTTCTTATTTCCGTTAAGTCCTGCATCTCTATGTTATGTTGTATCGTTATTTCCGATTGCATCCTTGTCTCGTGCGCAGCATTCCCGTTTCAGACTCATAGGGGCTCGCGCGCCCCTCTACTTTACATTCTCGGCCTCGTCCCCCGCTTGTCATGTCTTCTAGCGACTCCTGTTTCATGCCATCAGTGGCCCGTGCGTCTTTACTTTCGTTTGTTTTACTTTACTTTTATTTCTCGTAAAAACGTATCTAAACTGTACAAAAACATGCCTGTAGCACCGAATATCATTATCCAGTTCTCCTCTCTATTTCCCTCGTGTGCCTTTAAGTTCCCTCTCCAAAGCGAACTTCGATTCGCCTTTGCCATCGCTCTCGTCTTCTGTTTATCGAGCTCGCGCTTTTGTTTCTTCTCGCTCCTCGCCGACTGAACCGGCCCCTCTCGGATACACGTCACCTGACCGGCTCGTCTTAGCCGGCTCGCCCTGTCGCTGCCCCACCTAAGATAACAGATAGGGGCGGGGGTCCGTTGCACTTTGCATCAGGGAGTGGGCACGTCGACATTGTGCAGTTACTACTCGAACACCACGCAGATGTCAACCTACGCAATGTGGCTGATCGGACCCCACTCTGGGTGGCGTCGTGGCAGGGAGAACTCGAAGTCGCACGACTATTGCTTCAGAACGGTGCAGATCTCGAGCTTCGTTCTGTCGATGACTGGACGGCATTGAACGTCGCGTGTGATCGCGGGCATCTGCAAGTTGTACAATTGCTGCTCGATAGTGGCGCGACGGTGGACACGCGAAGCAACCATGGCGAGACACCTCTGAAGATGGCCTCGCGGAACGGACACCCGGATGTCGTGGAATTACTTCTCGACCACGGTGCGGACGTGAATTCGCAAGATACCGAAGGCCGGACTCCATTACACGGAGCGTCACATTTTGGGCATCCAGAAGTCGTCAAGCAGCTCCTCGACCATGGGGCAGATGTCAATATCCGCGACTCCGAAGGTGACACTCCTGTCCACAGAACGTTGAAGGACGACCAACTCGAAGTCGTCCGTTTATTTCTCGCGCATGGAACGGAACCCGATATTCTGAATGGGGTGTTCAGAACACCCTTCATCAGCAACACGACACTCGCTTAATTTTTCGCTTATTTCAGTAATAAGCCGTGTAAGCACCCCTAAACAGGATTAAGTGGGCATTAAGATTAGCCGAGGCTCAACTCAGTTAAGCAGATAAGTAGATCCCATTCCTGAAATTGGGCTTAATTTTTGCTTATTCACGGCTCAATCACGGCTTAATCCACCCTTATTTATTGAGCACATGGCTTATTTTCAAGCAGAAAAGATTGGGTCAATTATGTGTATTCAGAATGACTACGATACATGGTGTTGTCGATCCTCCATGACTGCCGCGGTCGCCTACCAGTCGCACATCCGAGGCACGCTACCCAAGTACTCTGACAAACTGGGTTGCAGAAGGCGGACACTCTCCCTCTCCATGCACCAGCAAGTGTCAAGGCACTATCGTCGTCACTTTGAGAAACCGGGAATCATTGTCATTGTCGTCATCTTGAGGACGAGTGTAGCATCGTTGTCGTCACACTGAAGGGATGTTGCTCATGGTTGTGAAATGCCCCATCCCTGCCAGCTTGGCCCATGCACGTTGAAGTAGCACTTGTCTTGCATGAACTCGGATACAAGGATCAGTGACGCTGTGAAAGCAACGACAAGAGGCATGACAGATACACACCTTCGAACTCTGTGGCCAAGTGGTGCGCTCATGGTAGATAGGTCTTCTGCTTTCGTGGTGCCCTCGGTGGCTAAATGCGAGCGCGCCACAGCAGATGGCTCAAACTACTATCATGTTCACGTCAGTGGGCGGATGGGGATATCACGGCAATGGACGTACATGGACTCTTGGAGGAAATGACGAATGTTGTACATGGTGGCAAGGGACGTGGGAGATGAGGATATCATGATAATTGGGTACATATTTTCTGTATGCGGCGTAGTGGGATCACGAACATGAGTTAAAAAGCCAAAAAAAAAAAGGGAAAGTACCTTGTCGTGACATCACACACTGGCAACGGGTTCAATTTCGTGCTGGTCCGGCAATGATGGTAAGAGAAGGAAAGAGGTCAATAGGAAAAACAGAAAAGATAATATTTGAAGACGTACGATGTGGCAGTGACGACTTGGACAGGCTAGAGCCTTCTCGTCAGCTTCACAACCGGGAAACCCGAGTCAACGCCCGATGTAACGCCGCCACTGGCGTAAGTCCGACTTGGACAACGAAAGGGCGTTGACTACTCAGTTTCAAGGACCTAAGTCGGGTTAACTTGGATACACGGCTTCTTCTGCACGTGATCTCTGCGGGCACTAGGGCGAGGTCCACTAGGCGTAGTTAATGCGCGACTTGCTCGTAAAGAGACAAGCGAAGGAGAAGACCAATGACTGAGGGAGAGGAGAGAGAGCGTGAAGGAGGTGGCTATTGAAGAAGACCAGAATGGCGTATTCTGGTCTTTGGTCTCCTCTATTTATACATGAGGGGTGAGGCTTTAAAGCTCCCCGTGAATCTTGTACTACTAGTAGCGTTAATAGCTCGAACCCTATTATCACTATCCTAGTAATGAGTCATGCCACATCGGCATGTGATATCGTATCGCTGACTGATGCGAGAAGTCCATGACCTATTACGACTTACTAAAGGAGTCATCGCCTTGTAGTAAGCGTCCACTTCCACGACCGTAACATCACCCCCTTTTCAGCTGCGACGCCCACGGCGCCGAGTGGGTCCGACACCTCCCATCCAGCCTTCCTGCACTTCCGTAATGCGGTCCCATGTGTTAGCCATCTCGAGCCGGAATTTGGAGCGGGTCAGCTCCCCTTGTACCCCACCCAACGCCTGCGCTAAGGCGTGGAGGCGCTGCTCCATCCTCTCCGCCTCGTGCTTGTACGCTCGGTAGCGTGTCAACTCCGCTTTGAGTCCCGTATCCTTGAGTTCGTTGACGGCGCGGTCGACGCGGTGTTGGTTGCTGTGCCCGCCCACGAATGCGTACATGTCCTCCGGCCTGTAGTGAGGTTTCCCCGCCTCTCGTACCTGAGGTTCGGCGTAAAGCGGTCGGGTGTACACCTTCTCGCTGTCGGCCAGGAGGGCGAGTACTTGCGGGTCCGGTCCCATGATGACCTGGACGAAGGTCGCTTGACGCGTGACCCCCTGTGCGTCGGTAATGGGGTAGTGGACGAAGTCTTCGCCTCGATTGTGTTTGTAGCCGTGGGGTGGCTGGCCTCCGTTGCCTCCACCTAGAAAGCGCAGGCGAACTGCGGGGTGTGGTGCGTCTTCGGTGTCGACTTGCACGTCGCCCCGGAACAGGGGGCGGCCCGTCGTGTCACATGCGAACGGGGTCTCGCGTGGGTCGTCAGAGTCGGTGGCGGTGATGATAAACGGGTGCTCAGCTGGGTAGTACTCCCGTAATGCGCCCTCTACCGCTTCGTACACTGCGCCTTCAGCGTCGCGGTAAACCACTGGCGTCGCAGAAGGAGTCTCGTTCTCCTTGTCGCTGCTATCGACAGTTGATGATCGCGCCATTCGGCGGCCTCGTACCGCCAGTTGCGCTCGGCCATCCACTCTTCCCACTTCAGCGTCGCCTCCGTCTTCTTCTTCCCGAACTTCAATACGTACGGGGAGGGGTTCGGGCGATGCGTCGCCGAGACCGTCTCCGACAACTGCACGAAGTCGGCGTACTTCGTCGGCAGAGTAGGGGACAGTGGAGACTCGTCGTCCCTCGTGGTCGAAGAGCCAGTAGGCGGGTGGCGCGTTGGGGTTGTCGACGTCTTCGATGGCGGTGGCGTTGGCAAGAGCGGTGACGAGCTCTTGGTGGGTGAGAGAGCCGACTCCGTGGGCAGTGAGAGAGGAGGCAACAGTGGCAGTGGGAAGAGACATTGTTGGATGAGTGAGGAATCCAGTGTGTGGTGATGGGGAAGACTTAGCGTCGTTCGGGTCGCTTATAACTGTTCTTGACCGACTCGTTTCGTACTCCGCTATAGCTTCGTCGGCGAATATGTCAGCCTTGTTGACCCACTGATTATCCGAGTCGGAGTATCCCTTCCATTTTACGAGGTATTGGAGCTTTTTGTTCCGGCCGAATTGCCGTGAGTCTAGAATCCGTTCGATTTCATATTCTTCCTCGCCGTCCACTAGATCCGGTGGCGGGCGTGTGAAGTTTTCACCATGCATAGGCGTCTCGTGATAGGGCGTGAGTAAATCAGTGTGAAACACGGGGTGAATACTCCACTGTGTGGGAAGTTCAAGTCGGTAGTTGACGGGCGATAGTACCTGAATGATCCGGAATGGTCCGTGTCGTCGTGCGGCGAGCTTGGCGGTGGGTTGATTGGTGCGGAGATGTCGTCCTTCTAACCAAACTCGGTCTCCCTCTTGATAACGGGGTGTGGTTCGGTGTTTGATCCACAGCGCCTGGGCCTTCTTGATCAGTGCCTGGGCGTCCCTCCGCGCTTCTCGAAATTGTTGGAGTCTCGTGAGCACCTGAGGGATGGGGGATGGCTTATCGGTCCAATCGGCGCGCGGATCATATCCCATCATTAGGGCAAAGGGGGATTTCCTTGTTGCCTCGTGGGGCCAGCTATTGTGAGCGAATTCCGCCATGGGAAGGAAGTGCGCCCAATTGTCTTGGCGTTCGTTGGCCCAGAAGCGGAGATACTGTTCGAGCCATTGATTGGTCCTTTCCGATTGTCCGTCGGTACGCGGGTGGTAGGCCGTTGAAATGTTCTGGTATATTCCTAAGATCCGGCATAGTTCCCTCGTGAACTTGGAGGCGAATCGAGGGTCTCGGTCACTGATGATTTTGGAGGGGAGTCCGAACCGTCGGAACACGTGTGTGACGTAGAGTGCCGCCGTTCCTTCGGCCGTAATTTCTTCTTCGCATGGGATGAAGATCGAGGCTTTGGTGCAGTCGTGATCTGTGATAGTGAGGATCGAGTCGTGTCCGTGGGAAACCGGTAGTTTAGTGATGAAGTCTAACGCTATGGTTTCGAATGGCTTAGCTTCGGGGGTCGGTGTGATCGGTGATAGTGGTGCCTTGGTGGGTCGGTTGTTGACTTTGTGGCGTTGGCAGTCGGCGCATCCTTTGACGTACTCGGTTATGTGTTCCAGCATGCGTGGCCACCAGTAGTGGCGTTCGATGATTCGGGCCGTGCATTTAATGCCCGGGTGTCCATAGATCGGGGGGTCGTGGTGGTTTCGAATGATGAGACGAATGTCGTCTCTATTCCCTGAGATGACTCGCGCTCCTTGCCTATACCAGACGCCATCGATATTCTTGAGTTTGTGTGAGTCTACCCATGGTCGTATTTTGACTTCATCCTGGTGGTGGTTTTCCGGTAGTTGGGCGGTCATGTTACGTACGAATATGGCATCAGGGAGGACAGTGACTCCTTCGTTGTCCTGTTCGCCTTTGTCGTAGTCGGGTCGTCTCGACAGTGCGTCGGCGCGTCCGTTGTTCGTCCCTTTGATGTGGTGAATCTCGAAGTCGTATTCCATTAGTTCGAGTACTCCTCTGGCGACTTGGCGACTTATCTTCTGGGGTGACTTCCAGTGCGTGAGGTTTAGGTGGTCTGAAAATATTTTGACCTTGTGTGGGGATCCTGCTAGGTAGGGTCGCCAGTGTCGAAGGGCCTTGACGATTGCCAGGAGTTCTAGGTCGTAGATATCGTAGTTGCGTTCGGCTTCGTTGAGCGTGGCTGAGTAGTAGCCTATCGGGTGTCGCTTCCCATCGCTTTTCTTCTGTAACAGTACGGCGCCTACAGCGTATCCCGATGCGTCTACTTCCAGCTCGAATTGGTCGGTGAGTGTGGGATGTGCTAGGACGGGTTCGCTCGTCACGAGATCTTTCAGTGTTTGGAAGGCCTTTTCTTCGTCTTGTCCCCAGGTCCACTCCGTGTCTTTCCGCGTGAGTCTGTTTAGGGCTCGTGCATGTGTTGCGAATCCGCGGATGAAGAGGCGGTAAAAATTGCAGAAACCCAAAAAGGAGCGTACATCACGTACTTTCGTGGGGCGGGGCCAATCGCGGATGCCGGAGATTTTTACCGGGTCCATACGTGTCACCCCCTTTTCAAGGATGACCCCCAGGTAATCCATCCGCGGTTGGTGGAACAGGCACTTTTCTGGTTTGAAGTAGAGGTCGTGATCCAGGGCTACCTGCAGGACGTCGCTGACAGCCGCGATGTGAGCGGCCATGCCTGCGTTTTCGTGGGTGGCTATGCCGATGTCGTCCATGTAGATGCGTATGACTGTGCCGAGGAAGGCGTGTTTGGTGATAATGGGGGCTAAGATGTGGTCCATCATGGCCTGAAAGGTCGCCGGTGAGTTGGTGAGTCCGAAGTACATTACGAGTGGTTCGTAGAGGCCATAGCGCGTTTTGAACGCGGCTTTTGGTTCGTCTCCTTCTTTTACCCGTATGTTGTTATATCCCCAGCGCACGTCGAGTTTGGTGTAAATGTGGCCGTTCCCGAGATCGTTGATGAGCTCCGCTATGAGAGGTAGGGGATACTGGTTACGAATGGTGCATGCGTTGATCCTTCTGTAATCTTGGACGGGGCGAAGCTTCCCATCTTTCTTCTTGATAAAGAAAAATGACGAGGCGTAGGGGGACTTCGACGGTCGAATGTACCCCATCTTAAGCTGTTCTTCGAGCCAGATTTTCAGCTGGCCGTCTTCTTCTTGTGTCATAGGGTACACTTTACAGTCGATTGATGCCGGTGTGCCAGGTTTAAAGTCGATGGCGTGATCCCAGGGCCTTGACGGTGGGAATCGGTGTGAGGCCTCTTCGTTAAAGATCTTCGCGAATCGTTGATATGGTTCGGGTATCACTACCGGTGCTGCTGGCTTCTTAGCTTCAATTGCTAGTTCGGTGGCTGTGGTACGTAGCTGGCATGCATCTTCCAACTCCTGTACCGCATCCTCCCGATCCTTTTGAGTGAAGGCAGTGGCTAGCACGGTTTGCGGTTCTGAAGGATTGATGGATCGTAGTACTATTGGTAGGGCGTCTTCATGTATAGTGGCATGCTTCCAGCTGATGGTGGGTTCGTATGCCGCTAGCCAGGGGTATCCCAGCACCAATTCTTCGTTCCCTATGTCGGTGACAAGGAAACGCATGGTCCTGTGGACTTCCTTTGTTTCTACGTCTAGATCAATGAAGTGGGTGATAGACCCAGCTTTGTTCTCGGTGTTGTCAATGTTCCAGATTTTCTTTGGGCGGTCCAGCGGTTGCAGTCCTAAACCCATTCGTTTTGCAAACGAGGGTCTTATGAAGTTGTCGGTGGCTCCGGAGTCTACGAGCCCTCTTATGTCGGCCATGGAGTAACTTGTACGAATCGAGACTGGGATTCTAAGCGAACGGAAGCGAGTCATGATTACAGAGTTACAATTAATTGCCCTCACCCAGGCCGATGGGTTTAGGCGTCCTGAAAACCCTCCTGACTCCACAAGTCCTGGAAGATGATGTCTTTCACGTCGTCCGGTGCAGCCCTCACTCCTTCTATCCAACTCCTGGCTGCCTCTTGGGGGGTGGACATATTTGCCACTCGAGCGGTCGGGGCCTCTTGACTATAATAGTCGGTTTCTGTGTACCTGGTTTGGTTCATAGGAGGCCTGTTCTGCCGTTGTTGCCGGCGTGGGCGGGTGCAATCTCGTGAGAAGTGGCCCGGTTGCTGCAATTGTAACAGATGACTTCCCTCATATCCCGCCTTTGTCCGCCTCCCCTGTTTTGGTTTGCTCCTCCTCGGGGTGTGAACGGGGGGCGGCGTGATTGCGTGCTTCCTGTGAGTATCTCTTCTGCTCCGGCGAGGCGGGCACGGGAGCGGTCTGCCGAGGTATCCATGGCGTTTGGGTCGTAGCGAGGAGGTGGGTTTCGAGGTGGATTCCATATGTTCCCGAAGTTCCGAGGTGGTTGCGAGCGCGGCGGGGTTGCCCGTGTTGGGGTGGACAAATTGAGTCGGGCGCGGAGGTGAAATGTATTGCTTCTGGCGCCTTAAAGTTGCGGCTTTCCATTCGTCGAAGGTTACTGGGCTGTCGAGTTCGTACACCTTGGTGAACAGCTTGCTTGGTAGTCCTGCCGTGAACCGATCGATTGTCTGTCGGTCATTCAGGCGGTAGTCGGCTTGCCTCGCTAGTTGCTCGAAGTTTGTGACATACGTGTCGATGTCGTCTCCGATCATTTTGACTCCTTTTGCCAGTGCTGCCTGGGCTTGCTCTTGTTCCAGGACGTTGGAGAAACGATCTGAGAAGCCGGCGGTGAGGGTATCCCATAGGAATTCGTCATACCTATCGCGGCCCGTCCTTAGTTCGTTGTTGAGCCATCCCAGGAAGCTTAGCGTCCAGTTGCTGACCATGGGTCCTTTGACAAATCCGAGGAGCAATAAGCATCGTCGGTATACGTTCCGGAAGATTGGGGCATCTGCGTTTAAACCCCAGTAAAGGTGCCATTGAGTGAGGAAGGATTTGTACAATGTCCTGTCTCCCGTGAAGACAGTGGGTTTTTCTCCTTCGAGCTTCCCTTCTCCTGGTTGAGCTCCTCCAGGTAATCCTCCTCCGGGTGGTCCTCCTCCTGGCGGTCCTCCTCCGGGCGGTCTTCCTTCGGGTGGTCCCCCTCTTGGAGGCCCTCCTCCAAAGTCTCCGGGTCTTCCGTAAGGTTGGTGGGGAGGTCGACTCCCTCCTGCCCCCGGTGGAGGGTCGGGACGATCTGGTCCCACTGCGCGAAATATCGCTGCTTCGTCGGCATTCATTCTGTGGCCCGTGGATGGGTTGATGGGTTGGAGGATGGCATTGGCTTCCTCTCTAATACGCCGCACTTCTTCGGTTATGATTGCCTCCTCCTGTGTGAGGGTGGTCGTGGCCATTTCTTCTATGGCTGGGGATCGAATGTGGATGGTCTCAGGTTCGTGAATGTGGAGAGACTCAGCTGTTTGGACAACGTCTGCGACTTCGGGTTCGTCCTCTTCTTCCGTTTGACTTTCGTCCTCTTCGCTTGTTTCTGAGGGTGCGGGTGTTCTCGGTTCTGAGTTACTCGGTTCCTCTGGTTGTCCGTCAATGTGTCCCCACTGTTCTCTTGTGGGTAGGTTTCGGGTGTCGATGTCGCAATTATAGTTCCGGCCTGCTGGTCGTACTACGTCCCACCGGTTGTCTATGGGGTTCCACGTAATCTCTACCCAGCACGTGTTATGGAAGTTAAACTCAACTGGTCGGTATCGGGTTGGTCCCGATGCGAAGTCGACGAAATATCCGATGTCTCCTCGGTATTCTCTCCACCTAGCGGCTCCTAGGAATTGTGTGGGTACATTGCGGTCTCCTCGTCTTTCGAGGGTGTAGGTTCTGAAGTTGGTCCAACGGTCTCGAGTTGTGAACGCCACGGTTGAGTGATTCTGGTCTTAATGTAACGCCGCCACTGGCGTAAGTCCGACTTGGACAACGAAAGGGCGTTGACTACTCAGTTTCAAGGACCTAAGTCGGGTTAACTTGGATACACGGCTTCTTCTGCACGTGATCTCTGCGGGCACTAGGGCGAGGTCCACTAGGCGTAGTTAATGCGCGACTTGCTCGTAAAGAGACAAGCGAAGGAGAAGACCAATGACTGAGGGAGAGGAGAGAGAGCGTGAAGGAGGTGGCTATTGAAGAAGACCAGAATGGCGTATTCTGGTCTTTGGTCTCCTCTATTTATACATGAGGGGTGAGGCTTTAAAGCTCCCCGTGAATCTTGTACTACTAGTAGCGTTAATAGCTCGAACCCTATTATCACTATCCTAGTAATGAGTCATGCCACATCGGCATGTGATATCGTATCGCTGACTGATGCGAGAAGTCCATGACCTATTACGACTTACTAAAGGAGTCATCGCCTTGTAGTAAGCGTCCACTTCCACGACCGTAACACCCGACTTACAGGCTGTGGGTGCTGTGAACTCCTCAGTCGGGCAATAACGTTGTTAATGTAGGCTTGCTCGAAGTGGAAGGGCGTTGGCACAGACTGGTCAAACCTTCAAGCCAAACATTGAGCAACGAGAGCGTGAGTGGGTTGATCGTTGATTGTTGTTGATTGTTAAATTTGAACTCCGTCTCAAAGTGACCTAGTGTGATTGGCTCGGGTTTTCCCGGTACCACTTCTCGTTTTTTCACAAGTCGAGCTGGGGGCTGGCGCGAGCCAAGTGTTGCCGCTATCCTGGGCCCATCAATGGTTCCCTCAACGTCGATTCAAATTATATCCACTTCTTGCTGGCTACCTACATCTATGATGACTGTGCAGGAATGATCTTCGCTTGTTTCGCAAACGGCAGCTTAGGTGGTATGCTTCCCAATTGCGTCCTTCCCCCCTTCTCCTCTCAACTCGATGGCAATGTGATCTGCAACGTTCGCCCCGAACCTGAGACCAGCGACCTGGGGCCCGATGAGTCAGCCGCGTGTGACCTGGGTCTTGGACCACCTCAACCGGTGCACGCCGCAATGCATCTAAACATAGCACTGCAACTGCCAGTGCTGCGTGCAAAGCTGCCGACCGCGGCGACAACGACACAGCTGTATGTGAGTTTGACTTCAATGACAACGTAGCAGCTTGCAACCGGACGATGCGAGCCACAAGCCAGGCGGGCTCCAATTATGATAGCGAATGACCTGGCCATGTGCAACCGCGTGCAACCCTGAGTCCCTGACCACGATAATTTTATCCCGCCGCTCAGACCCGTTTCACTAACCACAACGACCACAACGACGCTGCTGCCACTGGGCGCACATGCGAGGATGCCAGTGATGAGACGATGGTAGCGGTGACGGTGACTGCGATGACGATGACAACACCCCTCCGCATGCGACCCCAAGCCCGATGACGCCTATTCGACCGGGTGATAGTGCACACGTTGAGTTGGCATGGAACATGACGGTCTTCAGGAGCTCGGGAGTCAGCTATATTGATTCATAACATTCGTCTCGAGTCTTACTTTCTTAGTACTCTTGTAAATTTACACTACATGGTTGAATAGAATTCGCTCTCTGAAACATCTTATACTTGATTGAGAAGCTTAGTGGTCGCTTAGCATTGTTGATGGCTTAGCGACAGAACAACCGAATCTAAGCGATGAAATAAGTGTTATAAGCCGGGTTAAACTTGTGTCGTTTTGCTGATGACTTGGCCATAGCGTCTGACGACGGTCAAGTGAATATTTCACGCTTTCTAATCGAACAAGGCGCAAACGTGCACTCAACCGACCACGAGGGCTGGACTCCTTTACATTTCGCATCACAAAACGGACATCTTGACGCCGTGCGGCTGTTACTTGACCACGGGGCTGATGCTAATTCGCAGGAAGTTGATTTTTGGACTCCGCTACACCTCACGTCGACCAATGGGCATGTCAAGGTTGCGGAATTGCTAGTCGAGCGCGGTTGCGACGTCGACAAGAAGAACAAGGATCATGAAACGCCACTGGATCGTGCGTCGGATAATGGAAGGCTCAAGATTGCAAACTTTCTCATCAAGTGCGGTTCAGATGTGAATTCCTGAGATAGCAAGGGGTGGACCCCATTACACACGGCGGCACGAGGGGGGCATTTAGACATTGTCCTGGAGTCTGGAGCAGACGCAGATGTGCGGAACAATGGCGACAAATCTCCATTTGATCTGGCGTTGGGCAAGGAGAAGCACGATGTCGCGATCTTTCTGGCCGAGCGCATGGGGTTAGCTCTACCGGAAACAGCATTTCAGGGCACGCTTACGGGCGACAGCGAGACTTCCGATGACGCAGAAGAGATGACGCTGCATACTGCATCGTACAGCGGACGCCTCGATGTCGTGCGAACGTTACTTGATCATGGGGCAGATGTCAATACTCGGGACGAGCATTACGACACGCCATTGGATTTAGCATCGAATTCAGGACATTTGGAGGTCGTACGCCTACTGATCAATCGTGGCGCAGACGTGAATTGTCGCGACGCGCGCGGCTGGACTCCATTACACGGGGCATCTTATAACAAACACCTCGACGTCGCGCGGCTGCTGATTGAACGTGGCGCCGACGTTGACGCGGCGAATGCGTTTCTCCGGACTCCGCTGCACATGGCAGCCTCAAAAGGGTACACCGAGATTGTGCAACTGCTGCTTGACCGAGGCGCTAACATAAACGTGGTCAACTCTGACGGAAGGACACCAGCCCGGCATGCGATAGCTTGTGGGTATCGTATGTTTGCGAAATTACTTTCAAATCATGGCGTGCGTGAGGTGACATCAGCAAAAAACCTGGAAAATTATCAGTAATTATAAGTAATTATAATTGCCGCAAGTGATGCAATTGGACCCCAGATTGGCAATTGATCTGAGTGATCATCATGGTGCCCTGAAATTCAAAATCTTCGGTGATCAATTACAGTGCTTCCTGATATTGTGGGCACTTATAATTAATTTTAGGGGTTTCAAGTGCTTCTATGCATATAGGTGTATTGTCATTTGCTGCAGATTTGGAAGGTGCTTATAACCAATTATAATCAGAGGAGAAACAATTGGAAAAAATATATCACACTGTATTCAGCTATTTTACCATTCTCAATTATCCATTGTTTTTTTTTTTTTTTTGAGAATCAGCTGATTATCCAATTATGAATACGACTTACAGAGAGGTACATTATTTATAACCTGCACATCGTGGATTCGAACGTGGTGCACATGGTGATCAGTAATCATTACCGCTGGGCCAAGAGAGCGTACATGACTTAAGCTGATAAATCCTCTATAGACAGCAGGGCGAATATCATGGCATCCCTGTTAGCGCTTCGACTCGGAGTCAAGTCGTCCACAATCAGGAGTCGGCCACAATGGCCACTGTAGCCCTTGGGCCTGAAATCAGCCATTTCCCGTTTCGATTTCCGTTGTTCTCGGCGTTCGCTTCGCCTCATCCTCTCTTACTCTCTCTCCATCAATGACAATAGTGATTGGCTCGGGTCACCCCCGGGTGTTTTTGGAGCCACCCGTACCTGTGATGGGTAGGGGTTTTCTCAGGTTTGGGTGCAGGTTTCGACGGGTCACGCGGGTACGAAAACCCGAACAGGTTTTCGGGTCATGTGTACACACTTGGGTGCACACATACACATCAAATTTATTGATCCTATATACACTACTACAGGTACTACAGGGATGTGAGCTGTCTGTCTAGGGATCACGCGTGAATGATGACGGTGTGGCAGGTTGACATGTGGTATTGAAACGGCGCTGATGTGATGGGGTGGTCGAGACGGGGTGAATGGGTGGACGGCGCCGGTGTCGAGGTGGTGGTGGGGGCTGTGTTGGGATGATGCTGGTGCGGGTCGAGGTGCGTGGCGCTGGTGGAAGCGTTGTAGCGGGGTCAAGGTGGCTGTGGGGGCTGTGTCGAGACAGCGCCGGTGCGGGTCGAGGTGCAAGGCGCTGGTGGAAGCGTTGTAGCAGGGTCGAGGTGGTTGTGGGGGCTATGTCGAGAGGGCGCCGGTGCGGGTCGAGGTGCATGGCGCTGGTGGAAGCGTTGTAGCGGGGTTGAGGTGGTTGTGGGGGCTATGTCGAGAGGGCGCCGGTGCGGGTCGAGGTGCACGGCGCTGGTGGAAGCGTCGTAGCGGGGTCAAGGTGGCTGTGGGGGCTATGTCGAGACGGCGCCGGTGCAGGTCGAGGTGCACGGCGCTGGTGGAAGCGTCGTAGCGGGGTCGAGTTGGCAGTGGTGGCCGTGTCGAGGTGGCAGCAGTGTGGCAGGGTCGAGGTGGTGGTTGTAGCCGGGTCGGTAGGGTCGAGGGTGTCACAGCCAGGTCGAGGTGGCGGGGTCAAGGGGCAGCGGGTGCGGGTGGTGGTGTTGAGGGTGCAGCGAAGTCGTTACAGTCGCGGGAGGTCCTGCCCGGTCGAAATGGGTAAAAGAAAAACAAAACTGAAAACAAAACTCATCTGAGTGGGGCCAAATGCCACGAGACGGTGACAAGGGAGATAGCGACAATGGGATGACCTGCGTACACATACGTGAGCGGCAGGTGAGGGGTGGGAGCGGCAGAGGCGGGTTGGGTGCTCATATGTCGCGAGGTGTCAAGGGGGTGGGAAGAGACCTTTGTGAAGGTGATGACAAGGTCGCCACTGTGCGGCCTGCACTGGTTAGAGATGAACGGGGAAAAAAAAAAGAAAAAAAAGAAAAAAACGTAGCTTTGTATTTGGTCTTTGGGATGTGCGTGAGGGGAAGGGAGAGGGACACGCGGCCTGTCTTCAGGTACCTAGGGACTGTTTGCGAAGTCGGTGATCTGGTTTGACAGAAGGGTGGGTCGGGGAGGAGGGGAGAGAGAGCGTGTGTATGTACGAGGTGATGGGAGAAGCGATAGTACAGTATCGAGTGTTTCACGCACATTACCGTACGGGTTTGCCTCGGGTTGAAGACCGGCTACCCGTACCTGTACCCTAGCAAACCCGAACCGACACCCGGCGGGTTACCCAAACCCGTGCCAATCACACTGATTATAATTAAATTGAAGTGCATACAACTCAGTGCCAAGATTATCCGGGAATTGTAAGTGCTTATAATGCGACCATGACTTATGAAAAAATTGCAAGCGCGGCCATGACAGAAATTGTAAGTGCTTATAAATTAACTGTGTTTTTTTTTTTTTTTTTTTTGAGTTGTGTTTATTCCGGGGCAGTAGAACATACAAAGCCGGTCCTCAACTCCCTACAGAGTGAGATTTACGAGAGGTAACGTAATATGTAGTCACGTCTCACGTGCGCCGTGCAAAATTAAATAGTACAGAAGAATAACCGGACTAGAGCCACCTCACCAGAGGAAGGCTGGGAACCAACGGGGACCGAAGTCAGAGTAGCGTGTCAAATATGTAAAACATGACAGAGGGTGTACGGTATATGGGTCATCGCAGAATAAGCGACTCACCGGGCAGCCTTAGCTGGGTCTAGGGTTTTGAGGTCGAGAGCATCTTCAGCCGGGATCAAATGGCACGATGGGCATGTTCTCAGGTTGTGAGGCGGCGCCAGAGGATTGCAGAAATAGGCAGAAGTCATGAGCGACATCGCCTTTGCCAGTGAACAGTTCCAGGGGCTCGGTGGACTCCGGGCACCAGCTGGAGAAGAGGTGGTAGCGTTGTTGCGCCGCAAAGAGGGGGCAGTCGTAGACGAGGTGATAGAAGGACTTGTCCGGGAAGCCGCATTGACAGTGGGCGGCTTCCGGTGGTAGGTCAGGGCGGTGGGTGGATGTGTAGTCGGAAGTGAAAGAGTGTAGTGTGGCGAGTTGCATGGCTGTGCAGTGGGCTCGACGGGTGATGGGTTTCCAGTAGGGGGAGGGCTTTTTGGGGGGTATGGCAGCGGACCATAGTGGGTGGTTGCGCCCGTCAGGGGGCGTGTGGTAGTGGATAGAGTGTCCATAGGCACGGGCTGGTGGTGGTGTATCGGAGTTGGTGCGCGTGATCCATTCCCGGGCCCACGCCCTGAACGCGTGGGCTCGTTGGGCCTTTTTAACGAAGGCGGGGGTCTGGATCCACCTGATATTGGCAGAAGGGGTGTTTGTGCATGCCTTGAGGGCCGCCAACCTGGCTTGGGTGTCTGATGCTCTCTTCCTGTGTTCCTTTGACCATACAAGGTGGATTCTCGTATCCCTGTGGACGCTGTAAAAAGACGAGAGGGCGGTGTGGAACCGCAGCACCTCCGATTGGTGAGTAAGTGAGCGTGTGTTATGTATGGAGCCGAGTGCTCCATTGTCCGAGGAAAGAATGTATATGTGTAAAGGGGGCGCATGAGAAAACTCAGCTGATATAAGCTCGGCGGCCTTTGAGATGCCGAAGAGGTGGACGTCTGAAGTCTCAACCCCTGTTCCAAGCGTCCACGTCCGTGCACGTGGCTCCGCCTCTCCCTGCCAAATCGACACTGCTGCCCCTCCCACCATAAGGTTGTCCGGGCGGTTACGGTTGGACACCGTCCCCGCCACACGGATGATCAGCGTACATTGCTCGTGTCTCGAGGCGTATAGCCCGTTGACATAAGCTTTCTGCTCATTGGGGTCCGTCAGCCCTTCGTAGGACACATGCGCCTCCCAGTTGGGGACCTCCCAGGGGGCGATGGCCACGACGTCGACGCGCTCGGTCAATAGTGGGTCGACCTGCACGCCAAGAGCCTCCAAGGCGGTGGGGCGCCGGGCTGATACTTCAGACCGTACCCGCAGTGTTCTGTTGTTCACCACCCCTCCGTTGCTGGAGTGTGGGCCGCTCTGAACCGGTGCGTCCCAGTCGTTGCCTAGGTGGGCTATGAGCTGGGACGTCCGGGGGACACGGAACAGCCTGAGGGCGGAAGTGGCGGTTAGTTTCTCCAAGTACTGCCATGCGGGCAGGATACGTAAGAAAATTAACTGTGTTTGGCCATGGGAATTGTAAGTACTCGTATCTTACCCAGACGGATGGGCCATGATTGTAGCCCGGTCACAAGCAATCATGATTCTGTTATGATAATAATACAAGCTTAAATTCTCTGATAATTTGCATAAGCAATTTCGACTTTGCTAAGTTAATAAAAATTTTAGGGTTTTTTGCTGATGGTATAGTTCTTCGGCAGACGTGAGATCATTCAATATATGCTGTACTATAATTGTGTTTACTCGGACTCCAGATTCGTGCTTTATAGTTCTGATTCCATTTTCAGCTTTTACGTGCTTTGTTTTATCACTGACTCACTCGACGATCACTGATACGGTAATTGTTGTCAATGCTGTGTAAACTAGCATAAATATTTGCCATGGTGATGTCTCGTCAATCATTATAATATGTGTCAAGAACGCGCGAACAGTAGGCCACCAAGCTTGAGAGTATTACACTTGAGTGACTTTGTATCAACTCGATCAAAGGCATCGGACACGTACGGATTGCGTACGAACAACCAGCAGAGCCTTGGTACGGAGAGACAATGATACTAACCTCGCACGGCGCGGTGAGACTACATAAGTAGAGGTTACATGGCCTTGAATAACATTATTGTCTTGCGCGCGAAAAAGTTACTACATGGTCACGAAAAACAGGATGTCAGGAAAGATACAAGTTGTGTCAGTGCCGCGGCCGCAATCGATTGTGTCCGTATCAAGATCATCCATCAGGAAAAACCTCCCGCGCTAGCGAGAGGTAAGATTGTATAAATTAGTGATAAAGGAAGTAATGGAAATAATGCATCAATAGTGACGCGCTAGTGGCGCTAGTGACACATAAGATCACATATTGTAAGTCTAGTTTACGAATAAACTATTACTAGCTATTTGTGCTATTTGCGTGCGGTACTCAGACCGCCTCCGAGTCGTGGGCTCTCTTCCCTCTATTTCTCGGGTCCATGTGATGGTGATGAGAAAACTCGAAAAGGCGAAACGGAAGCTCGTACGTGTCGTTGTCTCCTACTCAAGAGACAGCCCTCATTAGTTCCCTAGGCAGCAGAAACTGGCGTGGTTTATCTTGGCTAGATCCCCCACGACGATTTCTACGAAAGTCAGATGCACACATACTACTTTTCACAGTTTGGCGACATCTCACACTTGCGACTTTCATGTAACAAAAAGGTGCGTCTGCTGCTCTAGTCCCCATATGATGCGCGCCAAAACGACAGGCCGATCCGAGCACTACGGGTTCATCGAGTTCCGTCAGGGCCTCCGCCAATGTTTCTCAACCTGCTGAACTCAGCCTCGCACACTATCTCCAGGTCTACTTATTCATCTCCTCATCCTTATCCTCATCCATCCCGCACCAGCCGCGACGATCCCACGTGTCACGCGTGTTTCCTTCACACTGCCAGCAGCAGCTCCTCCGCCCGGCAATCATTTTCTTCCCATCAGCCCTTGCATCAGCCTCCCATCTCACTGAACCAGCATCTCTCTGAACCCAACATACGGGTGGTCACACAGCAATCTGGCCACAATTACGTGTTACCAAGCCGTGACAGAACAATGCTATCAACAGGAACGGAGGCAACATCACAGTTTCCAGCATGGCATTTTACCCTTGCCGAGTTCTGCGACTCTAGCTTGGGCTGGGATCGCTGGGATGTTTGTGCGGAACCCATACAAGATGTGGTGCCCATACAGGGTGTGCACACTTCACTTCATTGTGATCCTCATCGATCTTCTTAATGAACTTCCCTTTTTCAGATTTACCTCCGATCACATCAGGGTATCACCATACTTCCCTGGGCTCGCGATACCCCTCCACGTTCTCCGATCCCTTCAATGATAACATTGGCGATGGCCGGCCGAGATCCTCTGGTTTTGGTGCTGCTGATCCTATTCTCCCTGAGTCGATTCAAAGTCATTTGCATTCTCCTGGATTTTCGTCCCTTGTCCCGATCCCACGTTCAGTGGTCTCTGAGGAAGAGGATGACTCCTCACCACTGGACCCGTCTGTATCCAAGACGTACTCCGAGTCCTTTGTATCTCTTCCTGGAAACGCAGTGAGAAAGCGCCGTCCCCATCGATGCTACCACGAGATCGAGCGTCTCTATCATTGCTCTTGGATGGGCTGTAGTAGGAGTTATGGTGCCCTCAATCACCTCAACGTGCACATAGTTAAGCAACGCCATGGGAATAAGCGAACTACTGCAGGTGAGACTTAGAATTTTGTTTACCACCAAACCTGAACATCTAACTTATGAGATGTCAACCAGAATTTAAGGAGCTCAGAAAGCAATGGTGTAAGGCCAAAAAGGACGAAACAGAGTGTATGGCCCGGTTAGATGGGACTGAGGATCACTACTACAAGATTGGCTCAGAGCATGCGACAATGCAGTACCCCCCTCAACCCTATGAGCGGCAACACAGGTCCTATTCTTATGGTAGACCGCCGCTTTGTGGCCCTGGCGTACCGGGACCTGAGTGGAACACCAGTCGGTTGTCGGGATACCCTTGGGGATACCCCAGCAAGGTATCCGTTAAGCGCCAAAACCTCTTCGATGTGTCCCCAGCCCATCCAGACGCAATATAGTCACCCTGTATCTAGCGCCCCTCATTCGCTCTATCCCATCGCACCAGCTACGCTGATCTCCCCAACTTGGCCCGAGCAGTCCACCCAATACAAGGGTAGCACACTGCCCCATCCTGGTCCAGAGGTAGGTAACATGGACAAGGGCCTAAGGACGGTCCTTGGTCTCAAGTTGACAGCAGTAGTAACATACCAGTGGGCCGTGGCGCATCAGGGAAAGCACGAGAGGTAATACCCGTATAAATTCAGATAATGGAGCTAACGGTGAACGTGCTCGAAAGCGCGTGTGTGAGAATTCGTGGGCAGAGGGTGGTTAAGGAGTAGAGGGGTTAGGAAAGCAGCCAGAAAAGATGGGAAAGAATAGTGAGAATTGTCCTTCGAGTGCCCGCGTTTGGGCCTGACTTCCGGGATATTCACGCTAAGTTGGGGGAAAGCAAGGGGCAACCGAGCGCTGCTACTGCATGGGTTGATTGATAGAGGGTAAAAGTAAAAGTCTTTTCGAGTACAAACAGTCCTGTACTTAAAAGAGAAAGGAACATCAGCAAAATAAATCGGGAATTGGAAGCAGCTGCAAGTGCTTGTAAGCTGTCGCAACTTCCGCAAGCGGCCCAACTCAGGGCTGAAGTTGGAAGAGCTCACATGCGCTCCCACAATGATGTTGTTTCATAATTCATTACAACTAGAAATTTGGAGGGCCCTTCGGGCCCTCCTCACTTCTATTGTCGCACTGACTTCACATATACTTCAAGCACTGTGGCGTCAACCATGCCTTCCCTGGCACCCGCTGTGCCATTACCGCTGCCACTGGGAGCGTTAAACGATGATGCCACAACGCAGGGGCCGAGCCACAGCACGGTATTTCCCTGTGCAGTGAGGTCGACGGGCACTGATACCTTGGCGGTAGTAAAGCTGGTGTCACGTCACCTATTCCCACGGTGATGCCAAAGAAGCCAGACGTTGTCCGCCATCGCTCGTGCTGGTGGGCGACCCGGATTGCACGATGAGTGTGTGGGTGTTGGCGTTGTGGGGATGGTAATCATCTCTGATAACACGTCAATCATGACACCAAAAACCTTGCCAAAAACCGTCGTCTGCGACTGCCAGTGATATTAATTAATATTTTCTACCACACTCACATCACTTCTGCGGCCCTCTAGTCCCCCTCGTTTCCCGCGTTCCCGAGAGTCTCGCACTCACTCGCGCCCTTAGCAACTGTAGAGCGACACGCCCCTGATCTAGGCGAACCAGTATACAAAGTCACAAGTCCAGCGAAGGCCTGCACAACAGGCAGCGCGGCTTCACACCTCCCCGAACCCAATCGTCTCTAGGCCGCACATAGAAGCACTCACCGGAAGCTGAGGGTATCAATGACCACGCTCTCCCTGGCCGATGAAATTGTGATTTTAACACTTTCTAGATGCCCCCACACTCGCCCGTGCTTCCCTGCACTTGCTCACACTTCTCTGCGCTCACCCGCGCTCTGCACTGTGTGTGCTCAGCTTCCCAAGTTCCCACTCATTCCGGACACTTCCCGACACTTTAACCCACATTCCCTGATATATAGTTCACGTAATTACAACCACAACAAAGTCAAGTAATAGTAGACTTCCCCCTTTAGACCTCAGACCTTTGAGCTCACTGAGGCTTATCACTTGCATTCCCCAGCGTGCCGCACTTGCGCACGGCCTTAGCAACGCGATATAAACGCGTTCCCGACCCAGGCAACCACCTCTACGAAGTTTCGCGCCGCGCCGAAGTGTGCGCGACTGTTTCCAATCACTTGCGACTACCCGACCCGCAGACTCAGTGTAGCCTCTCCCGACCTCGCCGCACCTGCGCGCGGCGTTCACCCTTCGACACAGACGCGCCCGCGATTACCGCGAACCTATATACGAAAGCTCGCGCTCCGCGGAGACCTGCGCGACGCCTTGCGACGCTTCACACCCCCAAACCCTGCTCATCTTAGATGTGTTCCCCAGCGATCACGGTATAGGGTCGCCGCCCGATGCGCTTGAATGACATCTCGCAAGTTCACACACATGTCCACATCACCAGGACCAATTTGTAATGAGCTGACATGTGGTGGCGTCGATTGGTTATCGGGTGGCCAGTGGGTGCAAGAACGTCAGGTGATACAAATCTTCAGAGACGGACAGTCGGATAGGGGCAGAAAGTGGCACCAGCAACGGATGTTTCCCACTATAGACATGAGGGAAATCACACACGCGTGCAACATAGCAGATCCTCCCCCCTAAAAAAAAAACCATGGCGGTGACAGCGGAGAACGATGACGATACGTGAACGGACAATGTACAGAGAAAAGCATCACACAAAACAATCGACGGTTTCAACGCACCTGCTAAACACCAAAGTCAGCTGATATCAAACTCACTGCCCAAAAGTCAGATGACACAAACTTTGGCCTACATAGATCACGGGAACATTTTAAATACCGAATCAAACGCCGAGTCCGATGTGGCAAAACACCGTTGAGAAAAGTGTATGCAACCAAAGAACACAGTTTCGCCGAGAGCCCAAAGTTGACGACATGTGCAAGCGTGCCGAGTTGAACGGACGTAGAGCAATTTTGAAAAACGTTGCCTTGCCAAATAGAGACGCAAGGGCACATTGAGTAGCGTTCATTCTCTGCTCACTCCGAAGACAAACATTTCTCTTTAATATATAGTAGGTGATTGTCACTTAAAATTGCAATTGTCTTGCGAATTGTAACCAATTTTGTGACTTACAATACCTATCAAGTAATTTTGCATTTACAAGTGCTTATAATTGATTATAATTCAGAGAATAACGAGTTGGAAAAATTACAATGCCATTACTATTACCGTTGGCTTTTTCTCCGTGTTATTATTATTTCATTATTATATATCAGGCATAGACTATAATTGCATAAACCAACTGCGTGACAACGGATTTGAACACACAGCCTCAATACTCAGTACTGTACTCAGTGCTTGACAAGTATACCACTACGCCACACAGCTGTTGATCAACTAGTCAACGGTTATCTCATTTGAATACCAGGCCCCATACAACAGCCTCAAGCGTCCCATGCTGTTGCGTTAGGCCCGTCCTAACGGTGCTCGACTTGAGCGGTAACAGAGTGGCCCGATGCAGGTAGCTGGACTTAGCGGATGTGGATACACGACCTCAGTAGGTACGTGATCGAGGCAGGCACTGGGGCGGAGTCCACCAGGCATATATGTTGCTGAGCGATCTCCCTTACAAGGGGCAGACACAGTAACAGGCAGAAGGAGAGAAGGAGGCAGATGAAGAGTAGAGAGACGAGAATCGGATAAGGATTCAAGAAGACCAAGCTAAGGAGCTCGGTCTTCGTACTACCCACTAGATATACAATTGACGAGGAGTGTAACGCCGCCACTGGCGTGAGTCCGACTTGGACAGCGAAAGGGCGTTTAACGACTTAGCGACTTCCGGTGATTCAGCTTAATCACGTGACGCGAATACACGGCCTTGAGATGCACGTGATCGTAAAGGGCACTAGGGCAAGTTCCACTAGGCGTAGGCGAAAGACGACTTGCTCTATCAGAGACAAGCGAACGAGGAGGCAGACACCTAAGAGAGGCACAAAGAAGGGATGCGTGATGGCAATTGAAGAAGACCAGAATGGAGACTTCTGGTCTTCGCGTCGTACTACTTATACACTTGTGAGGCAGCTTTAAAGCTCCTCCCGAACCCGAATGACTAGTAGCGTAAGTAGCTCGAACCCTACTACAGCTACTACTAGGAATGAGTCATAGCATCACCACAAACATGTGATACTACGACGGCTGACTGATATGTGTCCATGACCGATTACTGCTTACTAAGGAGGTCATCACCGTATAGTAAGAGTCCACAAGCTGAATCGCGACATCACCCCCTTTTCAGCTGCGACGACCGCGTCGCTGAGTGGGTCCAACTCCCCCCATCCATCCCTCCTGTACTTCCGTAATCCTGTCCCACGCGTTCGCCATCTCCAACCGAAACTTGCTCCGACTCACCTCCCCCTGTACCCCTCCGAGTGCTTGAGCCAAGGCGTGGAGCCGCTGCTCCATCCTCTCGGCCTCGCGCTTGTAGGATTGACGCGCCTCGGGCTTCCAATCCCATGTCTTCATCCACTCCTCCCATCACTTCGTCGCCGCTGTCTTCTTCACCTTTGATCCGGTACTGGACTCGTACTGGGAGAGGTCGAGGTGGGGGGCTCTCACTGTCTTGGAGAGCTGCACGAAGCCCACGCACTTCGGCCTCCGTATAGGGCTGGGCGTTGACGTGTTGCCCCGTGACGTCGAGGAGCCAGTAAGTCGGGGGTTCATCGGGGTCGTCGATGTTGGTGATGCACTGGACGTTGGACAGGGCGTTGCGAGCCTCTTCGTGGGTGAGGTTGTCGAGCCTGAAGGCAGCGAGAGAGGGGGTAGCGGTGGTAGAGGAAAGAGACATTGTTGAGTGAGGAGTGAGGAGTCCAGTGTGAGGAGATGGGGGAGACTTAGCGTCGTGGTCTCTGCTTATAACCCTTCTTGCTCGACTGTTTTCGAACTCTGCCATGGCCTCATCTGCGAATATGTCATCCTTGTTGACCCACTGGTTCTCCGAGTCGGAGTAGCCTTTCCATTTCACGAGGTATTGGAGTTTCTTGCCCCTGCCAAATCGCCGAGAGTCTAGAATGTGTTCGATTTCGTATTCCTCTTCTCCATCCACTAGATCCGGTGGCAGGTGTGGGAAGTTTTTTCCGTGCATCGGTGTCTCGCGATAAGGCGTGAGTAAGTCGGTGTGAAATACGGGGTGAATACTCCACTGCGTGGGGAGCACCAGTTTGTAGTTGACAGGAGATAGTACCTGAGTCACACGAAAGGGTCCGTGTCGGCGTGCCACAAGCTTGGCGGTGGGTTGATTGGTTCGGAGATGTCGTCCTTCTAGCCAGACTTGATCTCCTTCCTGGTATCTGGGCGTCGTTCTATGCTTGATCCAGAGTGTCTGGGCCTTCTTGATCAGTTCCTGGGCGCTTCTCCGCGCTTCTTGGAACTGTTGCAATCGCATGAGTACGTGAGGGATAGGGGATGGCTTATCAACCCAATCAGCGCGCGGGTCGTAACCCATCATAAGGGCGAATGGGGATGTTTTAGTTGCCTCATGTGGCCAGCTGTTGTGCGCGAATTCGGCCATTGGAAGGAAGTGCGCCCAGTTATCTTGCCGCTCGTTTGTCCAGAACCTTAGATACTGTTCCAACCACTGATTGGTTCGCTCAGATTGCCCATCCGTGCATGGGTGATACGCGGTCGATATGTTCTGATGAATCCCCAGGATACGACATACCTCTCGGGTGAACTTGGACGCGAATCTGGGGTCCCGGTCACTGATGATCTTGGTTGGTAACCCGAATCTCTTGAACACGTGAGTGACGTATAGGGCTGCGGTCCATTCTGCCGTGATTTCTTCGACACAGGGGATGAATATGGACACCTTTGTGCAATCGTGGTCCGTTATGGTAAGGATGGAGTCATAGCCCTGGGAGGTCGGTAGTTTAGTAATAAAATCGAGGGCTATGACTTCGAACGGCTTAGCGTCGGGGATTGGCGTGATAGGCATCAAAGGAGCCTTTGTGGGGCGGTTGTTGACTTTGTGGCGTTGGCATTCCGCGCACCCCTGGACATAGTCGGTTATGTGTTTTAGCATATGAGGCCACCAGTAGTGTCGCTCGATGATGCGCGCTGTTCGTTTGATGCCCGGATGTCCGTATATGAGGGGGTCGTGGTGGTTTCGGATGATAGTGCGGATGTCGTCCGACTCGCCAGTGATGACCCTAGCTCCCTGTCGGTACCAGACACCATTGATCTTCTTGAGCTTGTGAGGGTCCACCCAGGGTCTGATTTGGTCTTCGTCTTGTTGGTGATTCTCCTCGGTTTGGGTGACTAGTTGTCGCACTTGGGTCCGCCGTACGGCGAAGACTTTCCCAGGGAGGACCACTACCCCTTCGTTGTCTCGATCCCCTTGGTCATAATCGGGTCTTCGGGACGACGCGTCCACTCGTCCGTTGTTCACTCCTTTTATGTGGTGAATCTCGAAGTCGTACTCCATCAATTCAAGTACTTCCCTTGCGACTCTTCGGCTTATCTTCTGGGGTGATTTCCAGTGCGTGAGGTTGAGGTGGTCAGAGAAGATTTTGATTTTGTGGGGAGAGCCCACTAGGTAGGGTCGCCAGTGTCTCAGGGCTTTTACGATAGCCAGTAATTCGAGGTTGTATATGTTGTAGTTGCGTTCGGCTTCGTTGAGCGTGGCTGAGTAGTATCCTATCGGGTGTCTTTTGCCGTCAGTTTTCTTTTGTAATAGTACGGCTCCCACCGCGTATCCCGATGCGTCGACTTCCAACTCGAATTGGTCGGTGAGTGTGGGGTGTGCTAGCACCGGTTCGGAGGTTACGAGGTCCTTGAGTGTTTGGAACACTTTCTCTTCGTCGGTGCCCCAGGTCCACTCCGTGTCTTTGCGAGTGAGTCGGTTTAAGGCTCGGGCGTGCGTTGCAAAACCGCGGATAAAAAGGCGGTAAAAGTTGCAAAAGCCCAGGAAGGAGCATACATCACGCACTTTTGTGGGTCGGGGCCAGTCGCGAATGCCCGAAACTTTTACCAGGTCCATGCGTGTCACCCCCTTTTCAAGGATGACCCCCAGGTAATCCATCCACGGTTGATGGAAAAGACATTTCTCCGGTTTGAAGTACAGGTCGTGGTCCAGTGCGACTTGAAGGATGTCGCATACTGCGTCGATGTGTGCCTGCATGCCTGCGTTTTCATGGGTGGCGATACCGATGTCGTCCATGTAGACCCGAATGATGGTTCCTTTTCGTTCGTGTTTAAGGATGACGGGTGCGCAGATCTCGTCCATCATGGCTTGGAAGGTCGCTGGTGAGTTGGTTAGTCCAAAGTACATCACTAGCGGCTCATAGAGTCCGTATCGCGTTTTGAATGCGGCCTTTGGTTCGTCGCCGTCCTCGACGCGTATATTGTTGTAGCCCCATTGAACATCGAGTTTAGTGTAGATGTGACCGTTGCCGAGATTGTTGATGAGTTCCCCCATGAGTGGTAGGGGGTATTGGTTGCGGATGGTGCATGCATTGATTTTTCGGTAGTCTTGGACAGGTCGGAGTTTGCCGTCTTTCTTTTTAATAAAGAAGAATGATGAGGCATAAGGTGATTTCGATGGTCGAATATAACCCATCTTCAACTGCTCGTCAAGCCATGTTTTGAGCTGGTTGTCCTCCTCCTGTGACATGGGGTATACCTTGCAATCGATACTGGCGGGTGTGCCCGGTTTGAAGTCGATTGCGTGATCCCACGATCTTGAAGGCGGGAACCGGTGCGACGCCTCCTCGCTGAATATCTTGGCGAAGCGTCGGTACGGTTCGGGGATTTCGGTTACCTTTCTGTCCTGTTGGGCGGCGATGGCTAATTCAGTGGCCATCGTTCGTAATTGACACGCCTCCTCCAGTTCCAACAGCATGTCTTCGGCTTCCTCCTGGGTTATGGCGGCTGCGAGTACGGTCTGCCGTTCCGATGGATGGGTGGATTGGAGGACTATTGGTAATAGTGTTCAAAAGTCCAGTCCCATGAACCGGAAAAAAACCGGGACCGGACCGGACCGCAACCGGTTGCAACCGGACCTGCGGTTGCAGTCCATGTGCATCAGAGGTGACCCAGTTGCGGTCCGGTTGCGGTTCACTGGAATTCAACGCCGTCACAGGGACCGGTTGGAGCCGGTCTCAACCGGTCCAGGGCAAAGTTTGGCAGAAGTCCATGTATTGCACACAAGATTGCACACAGAGTAGTATTTGTACATTAGCTATGATACAGTTACAAGAACAAGAATTCCCGCCGCAGCCTGAGTGCTCACAGTTCACTGTCCAGGACCCCAAGTCATTGTGTCGGACTGTTGTCGTCGCCCGTTGTGACATAGTCCTTGTTGTTCTCGTCGCTATCGCCGTTGTTGTTCTCGTCGCTATTGTCGTCGTGATTGCCGTCGTCACCGTTGTTGTGGCCCGGGTCGACATCGCCCGTCGTATTCACTGCCCCGTTCCAAGTCGTCGTGGTTGCCGCATTGTCGCCACCGTTGGTGTCGTAGCTGTGGCCGGGGCTGCGCCACTGCTGCCGCCGCCATCATAGTCGAGGCCGCCGTGGTTCGTGGTTCGTGCAGCTTGGGGCTGTGTTGGCGAAGTGCGTCATGGTCGTGGGCAACGGCGCTGCGGCGGGGCAATCGCTAAGGTAAGCAAGAGATGCAGCGAACAAGATCGGCAATCACCGGGCACGTGCTTATGCGACAGTTGTTGACGGTCCATTGTGTATGCCATACACCTTGACCCACCCAGACGACGACAAACTCCCACTACAGACACATTCGCTGCAAATCACGACGACGACGACGACAAAACAAAATACCACGCTTCCCTGAGCCGAACGACTCAGGACGAGCTGCAACCTATCGCCGCCGCCCTGCCAATGCAGGGCTAATCGCAGCCCCAAACTCGACAGCAATACCGACTGGCATCTCAACTGCAGCTACAACACCGTCAGCCAAAGACGACGGCGCAACCACAACGACCGGGCGACGTCCAGAATCGGGTCACGACGATAGCGATGACGAGAACGGGTGACCGCGACGATGGCGGGGATGCGACGACTTGGACGCAGCGACGATGACGGGGTAGCGGCTGCGGTGGGCATTATAGTAGTACTGCAAATTGTTTTGTAGATACTACTAATACTACAAGACTTGTTTAAATACATGAATACATGATACTGTAGTCTTGACTGCAGTTCTACGCGGTTGCAGTCGGTCCATGGTCAGTTGCAACCGGCCCTGGGTGAGCCGGTTTAGACCGCATGGACCGGTTTTTTGAGAATCCGGCAACCGGGTAGGACCGACTCCTGTCGGCTCGGTCCGGTTTTGGGGCTCGAGGATGAACCGATGGATCGGTCCCGGTCCCGGTCTTTCCAAATTAGGCAAAAAAACCGGACCGGACCGGACTTTCAATCACTAGCTGTCGATGTGCCGCCGTTGTGGACATGTCGTCGTTGCGGCTGTAGAGGTCGTCGTCTTGGTTGTGGTTGTGGTTGTCGACTGTTGCGGGTTGTCGTCGTTGTCGATGTGTCGTTGTCGATGTCGTGGCCGTAGTTGTGGTCGTCCGAGTCGGTGTTGGCGCGATTGTTGTTGTTGAGACCGGAAGCGTTCGTGTCGGCATCGGCGCTGCAGTCGGCCCGGTGTCGAATTCGCGGTCGTAGACTCGTAGGTGTCGTCGTCGATACTGGCGTGGTCGTGGCTGTAAAGACCGGTTGGGACCGGTCCCAACCGGCCCTGTGGCGGTTCACCCAAATTCCAGATTTGGATGAACCGCAACCGGTAAGATTCTTAAACCGGATGAACTGCAACCGACGGTCCGGTTGCCATCGGTTGCAGTCCGGTCCGGTCCCGGTTTTTTTCCGGTTCATAGGACTGGACTTTCGAACACTACTGGTATCGTCCTGACTCGTCTGTGAGCTCCGCGATCGTACTCTTTATGACACCGAGGTTTCCGACGCTGTTCAAAGAGCAACTGCCAGTGCGAAAGATGCCAAGTGAGCAAACGAGCATAAGACGTGACGCGTGACATAAAACCCTGCGCGGGTTTTTCCACCCGCAGTACCCCTACATAACCCCCACATAACCCGCACCCTAACCCGGAGAAACCCGAACCCGTGACTCCGGGTTCGGGTTTCTCCGGGTTAGGGTCAGGGTTGCCCCAGAATGACCCCAGGGTGACCCCTCGCAATCACTAGTGACACCAGCAACACGGCCTGGCCCCGCAGTCGCCACCCACCGCGCCGCTCCACCGCCACGCCCACCGCCCCAACACCACCGCATGGCGCCCAAGACCTCGCGACCGCCATGACGCCAGCAACACGACCCGGCCCCGCAGTTGCCACCCACCGCCCCAACGCCACCGCACGGCGCCCAAGACCTCGTGACCACGACGCCAGCAACATGGCCCGGCCCGCAGTCGCCACCACTGCGCCGCTCCACTGCCACGCCGACCGCCCCAACACCACCGCAACACGGTGCCATGCGTGCCACGTCATGACCCCAGCCCTGCCACCGCCCACCGGCACTGTAGTACTTAGTACCCATGTATCTGTTTGATTACT
>JAKELH010000581.1:0-47086 GCA_021525015.1 Lactarius pseudohatsudake | reverse complement strand
CCACACACAATTGATTGCGCAAAAAAGAACACGGTTGATGACTTGGGGCGGAGACGAAGCCTCAAATTGATATCCTTGGACTGCGGTTGGATTGCGGCATCAAGGGGCGCACCAGGCAAATAGGGAATTGATGCTCTGTGACTGAGGTGGTGAATATAAACAGAAGCTCCGCAAAAATGAACCCATTTGTTGTCTTAAGAATCATGAAACATGTCTCTCTTGGCCATGGAAATTGGACTACAATATAGGTAGTCCAGATATTGTCGCCAGTTGACCATTGAATCATACCACACCTTCATAGATCTGTATTCCGTGATCTTAATAGGCTATGAGCCAAAATTCAGATGGGAAACCTAACCTGTCATCAACCTGAAATTCCAACGTGTGTACAGTGATGGTGAGAAAAACTGAAGCTATACAAAGGCATTGTGACAGCAACCCGTTTGCGAGCCTCGCACGGCAGTTCCTGAAAGTCTTATTTTGAGCCCCCTGAGCTTCAAGAGCCTCAAATGTGACAGGAGCCTGTCGCAATCCCAAAATAACAGCCCCGGCATCGAACATTGACCTTCTCCTTTGACATGACGAACCA
Source organism: Lactarius pseudohatsudake (assembly GCA_021525015.1). NCBI lineage: Eukaryota > Fungi > Basidiomycota > Agaricomycetes > Russulales > Russulaceae > Lactarius > Lactarius pseudohatsudake. The sequence continues at coordinate 46,497 of JAKELH010000581.1, read as the reverse complement.
CCTTGTACTGGGGGTTCTAGGGAGGAACCAATATGTTGCTCCTGATTGCTCCCCAAAGCGTCACGTCCAATGTCATCGTCGTCCGTCGCCTGCTCACGTATAGCTGCGTCGAGTTCGTTGATTTGTCCCCGAATCAGCTCCCCAACGAGCGCAATGTGTTCGTGTTTTAAGATCTATGTTTGAGAGATTGAATAGATAAAGATAAGGTATGTGACAAACCTGAGGTGCAACATTCTTGAAGTTGGTCCGATTTAAGTACAGCTTCCTGGGGAAGCCATACATCTTCTCGTTTGGCTTCGTATTGTAGTTGCGTGAGGCACCTTTTGCTTTGATATCGTTAAGGTGTGACACGGGTACGGGTAACACCGTGGGTATTTGGTCACGGGTATGGATGGGTACGGGTACGGGTATGGAATTATCATACCCGTGCAATACCGTACCCGTATGACACGGGTATGGGTAACACCATGGAATTATCATACCCGCACAATACTGTACCCGTGGCTGGGTTTTTTGTGTTTACTCAGTGATCATTTATCAAGAATGTGTTTATTTTATTACTTCTGTTGGATCGATCTCACGGCTGAAGTCTAATTGAGGTTGCTTGCTATTGTATTCGTCCCAACTCAGCCCGTGAGAATTTGTTCTTTCACCCAATCTATCCAACCATCCCACTTGGAGGTCCGAGCGCATGCATTTCCAGACTACAGCCCCCATGAGTCTATACAGTCTCGTTGAGGCGAACGGAAAAAAAACATTCATCGAGATCTGGCTCGGTCATTTGAACGTGAGAACATACATATTCATATACTTTCTTCACCCAACCAATGCCTCCCCGTCCGACAAAGTCAGCAACATCAACATGTTCATCATTCAAATCTCCATCACCCTCAGCAAAACATCGTGAAAAGGGCACCAAGCGCGTCAAGAAAGGCACCGGCGCGGTTGCTCGACGTCTCAAGCGGGCCAAACGCACTCTCTCTAGTGTTTCATCTCCGTTTGGTAGTGAAGAGGAGGACGACTCAACTACTGAAGATCAAGCCAGTGTCAAGACCAACCAGGAGGTTATCAGGGTTGGGTCAGACGACGACGAGCTGGACGACCTTGAAAAGGACCTTGGTAGGATCAGCTTTTTATTCTTCCGTCACAATCTCATTCCTTTCGTTCGTAGCAGCAGCCAAGGAAACCTGGAGGTCCTCGGTATATTCCTTCTTCAAACCTGATGTGAAGGTTGAGATGCACAAGGGGCGCGTTTCTCACTTCTTTACCTGTTCGGCGAAGAAATGCAAGACTGAAGCACGAGGTGTCCGGCGCTATCAAGACAAAGGTGACAAGTCCTCAACTGCCAACCTCCGGCACCATGCCGTTCGCTGCTTCGGTGCAGATGTTGTCAATGCCACTGTAAAGGGGGACGATTCAGTGAGCCAGAGTGGGAGTATCTTTGGTGCTTTTGCCCATCAAGGACAACGCCCGGTTACATACTCCCATCGTGCGCACTCAAGCTCTGAGTTCCGGTATGTTCACAACTGTTTGATTGCCTTCTTCAACTTATGTGCATCAGTCCCCACATCGCGAAGTGGGTAGCGGAGAGTAATCGTCCAGCAAACATCGCCTCCGACCCTGAGCTCATCAACCTCCTTACGACTGGGCACTCCCACCTCAAGGTCCCATCTCCAAACACCATTCGACGTGATGTCAAGGCCGCTTATCTCAAGTGCCGCGAACGTATCACCAAACTCCTTCGAGAATACCCTGGATGCGTCCATTTCGCAACAGACGCATGGACATCGACGAACCACCACGCGTTTGTTGCTTGGACCGTGCACCTCGAACACAGTGGTGCCATGTTGGCCTTTTTACTCGACATTATTGAAGTCCCTGAGTCTCACACTGGCGTGGCATTGGCAAAGGCGTTTCAGAAGATGCTTGAGACATTTGGGCTCCAACACCGGGTACGTTCACAACATCTAATGACACACTCTTGAGCTTATCACTTCTACAGATCCTTGCCATGAATGCCGACAATGCGACATCAAATGACACGCAAGGGGACGCTCTTGCACGCATGTCCAATTCCTTTGTGCCAGAGCACCGCGTCCGTTGCTTCAACCACACCTTGCAACTCTCCGCAAAAACTCTTCTTCGTCCTTTCAATGCCGGGTTAGGGAAGCAAGCCGAGGATGGTGACAACAATGACGTTGATGATATCTTGGTCTCGGATGGTGGTGACGATGAAGATGACGAAGATGACGAAGACGATGAGGACAACAAGGACGACGGCGACCTGCAAGTTCCAGATGCAGATGACATTGACGACGGTATCGATGAGTTGGATGCACTGGATGCAGATGAACGCGAAGACATTATGACCGATACAACTGCTATCCGTGAAATGGTAACTAAGATTCGCCGACTTTCTTTCGCGGTTGTACGATCGACCACCATCGCCCTCCCTGCATGGTGTCGCTATTGCAAAGAATCCAAGCTCAAGCCATGTATCCTCCCTCGCGATGTCGTCACTCGTTGGAACTCCACATATGATATGCTCGACTTTGCAATCCGATATCGCACCGTCGTTGACGCCATGACAGCTGACAAGACACTCAAGTTCCGGAAGTTTGAGCTGGAAACAGAGGAGTGGGCTATCGCAGAGGATCTCGTTGCGATCTTACTCCAGTACAAGAACGCGACACTATTTTTCTCCCAAGACTCTGCAAGTGTTGCCGCTGTCATTCCTGCTATGGACCGGATATCAAGTCACCTCAACTACCAAACCGGGAAGGCTTACCACCCTTCCCTCGTAGTGGCCATGAAGCTTGCACGCAAGAAAATGGACCGCTACTATTCACTTACTGACTCGTCTACAGTATACCGCATTGCAATGGTCCTACACCCCGGGATGAAGCTCGAGTATTTCCGCAATCAGAAGTGGGAGGAAGAATGGGTCGAAGAAGCAGAACGTCTCGTCCGAGAGGAGTATGTCGCAAAGTACGAGAAGGCAGTCGATGAATCCAATACCAAGCCCACAAAGTCAAACACGAAGGACAGCGGGTTTGCATCCTTCGGTGACCTTTCTGTCGCCACTGCCCCTCGTGCAAGCGAGATCCAGGAATACCTCAACCTCCCAGTTGAAAACGTCCAGGACCCGTTGAAGTGGTGGGCCGACAACCGACACATCTATCCAACACTTCATCGCATGGCCCTGGACTACCTGAGCATTCCCGGTAAGTGTACTGTATGGTTACATGACGACAATCGGACTGATACATTGACCAGCCACATCGACCTCTGTCGAACACGTGTTCTCACAAGGCCGTCACCTTCTTCCCTTCACTTGCAACAACCTTTCACCCTCCTCAATTCGGGCGTTTCTCTGCTTCGGTTCATGGGCGCGTTGTGGTCTTGTGGTCTTTGAGGATGTCGTAGCTGCTGTATCAGCAAAGAAAATACCTAAATAGGTCGTTTAGAACTGTTATCTAAAAGCTTTGAATTGAGAACAGGTTTTATGTATGGTCTACGCCTGTGGTTTTATAACTATACCCACGGTTTTCTGACTCGACCCGCGGTTTTCTGACCTCACCCGCGGTTTTATAACATACCCGCGGTTCAATGTATGTACCCGTAATCTGCTGCGGTGTTACCGTACCCTTAACCATACGGGTACGGTGTTCAGGGGTATGGGTACGGGTACAACAAAAAAAACCCGGGGGTTACCCGTGTCACGCCTTACTTATACTACAGAGAACAATGACGCAGTGGGACAATGGGACCACAACAAAGGGCGTCATACAATAAGTAGAATACAATAAGACCCTGAACAATAGTGGGTCAGAACAAAGGGAATGTACTTAGACAATAAGTACAATAGAACGTCTAGACAAAGATGATATCATAGTGACATCACAATAAGGATATAACAAAAGAGAGTCCTAAAGTGTAGTACAATAACAAGTCCAGTGTAGTCCATATGATGTCATTGTACAGTGATGTCATAGATAAGGAAAAGTCCGAGATTGTAATGATCATACATGTAATCTAATCTACAGCAGTCCATATCTGATATGTCCATTTAGAGCTGCTAAGTGCGCATGGGTCACTTATCAACACCTTTTGCAAGGCCGATGGCTACGGCGGTTTCAACGTGTAGGAGTTCGTGAGTTGCAAAAGGTCTGTCGATTGCTTCGAGAATGGCTTCCCCAGTAATTTCGGAAGTGAGTTGGGTGTTTTCTTCAACACGGTCCGTCTCTGTTTGCGGATAGCTTTGAGATTCCACGAAGGCGTCCGAGTCGGTGATGTTGTCATCCGTGGCATTCTGTCGTGATTGCACGCTTTCCAAACATTCGTGGAAAAATTCGATGTTTTGTATTGTTGTGCGCGTCTCTTCTGAGGTGTTGGCGATGAAAAGATTGAAGGCTTCTCAGAAAGTGCTTTCTTCTGGTTTGAGATCGTTGAGAGATCTCCACGGTTTCAATAAAGCAAGCATGGACGCCTTGAAGAGGCCATTGACGTCATCGTCGTCTCGTTTGGGAATGTTGAGACGCGACTGCATAAGTCACATGTCTCGTGGGATATGATTGAGTCATCCCATATACCATATACGGTGTCTGTCCCTTATGGACTGATTTGGACTGGACCGGACTTGTACGGACCGTTTTTGTTTATCTTTATTGTCAGAGCCATATATGACTCTTATTGTTCTTTATTGTTAAGACACCGGTATTGTCTGCTTTAGGCAGCTATTGTTCTCTGCCCTCCAATGGCATTTCTCCCTCTTGCGCACAGACCACCTGTATTGTGTTTGGATCACCTGTGCGCACAGACCATTCTTACTTAAGTGTCCTGTATATAAGGACTGCTGTTTTTGCCTCTACACTTCAGAGTTCCCTTCACCTCTGAAGTGTAAGTTCCCTTCTCTTTACTTCTTTTATTACCCTTACTCATAGACGTTCTAGTAACTTGTCTATTAGGCGTGTAGATGTAATAGAGTTCCCTTCACCTCTGAAGTTAACTGGTCTATTAGCCCCTTGCTTTTACTCGCTCTGTTAGTTCTGCACTCAACAGGTTATGGGCCCTGACGCCTAATAACTAATTTGCGATTTATCACAGATCTACTTGTGTCATCTTGCTCTCTCAGCCGACTACATCTTCTTTGTCGTCTTCACCCTCAGTGAGCATCCTCTTTCATTTACACTCGACACATCCTTTCTTGTCCACCATGACCTAGTCATGTGCCATTTTGGCTAGCCTCCTAAGGAGGTTCTCATGAGGAGTCTTCATGACTCTAAATTCCTCTGTGCGCACTACTCCTACTATATTTTCTATACCCGGTCTTCGTCCGGAAGTGCTTTCATAGGCCAAGAGGGGAAGACCCTTGCGGCTATAAGCCTCTCTAATGGTTGGGTGATACTCGGTTAATACCTGGGTCACTTTAAGGGGTGTGAAAGCCTGGTTAATAGTCAAACCCAGAAGTCCTTCCCTCTGATACAACTAGGAGACGCTACTATACTATAAAGTCTTTACACAGTAGCTATGAGTAGACCTCTGCCAGGAGAAGTATTCGCTCCCTTTGTGCAGGATTCACTGCATGGCATGTATCACTATTCTAGTTGCTTAGTACCAAGACCCTTAATGGTCTGTTCTAGAGACTCCACAGACGACAGTTACAATTGTTATGGGAGTTGATCCCTTTCATTGTCTCTGGAATTCACTGTTGGCTCCTCTCTAGGGTACTACCCTTTACTGTACATCTTTAGTAGCCCCAGACTTCATGGCCTAAAGGTAGAGACAGAACCTGTGCAAACCTCGCCGTCACTGCACTCTTCTGATCTTGTTTTAACCCCAACAAAGCTGTCGTTCATGACTACTAGCCCTCAGTAACATCTGGGCCTAGGAGATCTCAGTATAAGGCAGCCACCAGTAAAATGATTCCACTACAATAGTATACATCCAAGTCGCACAAACTTGAGGCATGACACTTTATGTGTTATGGAGTAATAGCGCTCCTATGGCTGGACTCTACTTTCCTGTACCAAGATCTGGGCTGGTTCTGACTGCTCCTCGGAACCAGATTTACAAACATCTCAAATGTCTTTCCACCTTACCTTCCCTCCCACTCTATCCCTCTTCAAGTTGGATGGAACGAACTGGCAGACTTGGAGCCAGACCTTCTCTTCACTTATGTTGATGAATGGGTGCAGGCGCCACCTCACTCACTCTGACGTTGGACCTGTCCCACACCACCCCGCTCTTGCAGCAGGTGCTGTGGGCCCAGTAGGTCCCACTGACGAGGGTCTGGCCATGATGGCCCTCTGGACCAAACAAGAGGAGGTCATCACTGGCCTCCTATATCTGTCAGTCACCACGGAGGTCCTCTCCAGCATTCAATCCATGGCGCTGTTTCCAAGCGTCCATGACAAATACCTGCAATTAGAACACCTTTACGGACAGGTTGACTCTATGGCCACCTTCAATATTTGGGTCGGCTTGGCAAACACCAAGCTCCAGGAAGGTAGTCCCTTCCTACCTCAACTCCAGAAAATGTTGGACTTGAGGAGCACCCTCGTGGAGCAGGGGATGCCCGTCTCGGACATGCAAATGTCCTTCATACTTTTAGACGCGCTCCCCCCTTCATACAGTACCATTGCAGGTACCATCCTCGCATCTGGCCCCCCTGCCAACCTAGTACCTCAGGACCTAATCAATAGGTTCATCAATGAGGAATCACGTATCGCTGGTCCCCTGGCATCTTTTAACAAGATAGCCCCTGTCAAACACACACCTCAGGTGGCTCATGCACCCCAGGCATCAGGCAGCTCTGTGTCCCCGGACATAATCTGCCACTACTGCAAAAAAGTCGGCCATAAAAAGCCAGACTGTTATAAACTCAAACGGGACCAGGAAAACGCCAAAAAAGGGAGGGCTGGGCAGCGAGGGAAAGCTGCTCAGAATGCTATGGTAGAGGCGCCAGACTCAATTCCGGCAAATAGGTTTGCTGCTGCCAATAGCATACCTGCACCAAAGAGCTGCCTATTTACAATAGTTAATGGCTCTGGCAAAATAGAAGAGGTACACGAGGTGCCTCAGGTTTCCCTTTACATGATGAGTGTCAACCACACTCAGATAGCAACAAGGTGGATGATGGACAGTGGAGCATCAGCACATTTTACACCCTTTCTTGAAGACTACGACTCCTATACACCTCACAAAGGAGTAGAAGTTCTTCTTGGTGACAACTCTCTGCTCAAGAGTGTTGGCACGGGCTCTATCACGATCTGCACCAACAGAGGCTATGACCTCAAAGTGTCAAATGTGCTCCACCTACCCAATACGCACTCACGTATACTGTCCACGCCTGCCCTAACAGAAAAAGGCGCAATCATCAGTTTTGAATCTACCTCCTTCGCTATCAGGTTCAATGGGGAAACCATTGCGGAAGGACACAAGGCTTCTGGCCTATACTGGCTAGACGGACATCACATGAATTCAGTCCGAGCACCTGCATCTGCTAGCCTTGATGTCTGGCATCAGCGCATGGGACATATGTCCAAAGACACGCTCAAAAGATATGCTCAAGACTCTGTAAAGGGTCTAAATATTAAAAATTCACCTGGGGAAGATGGGCTCTGCCATGGTTGTGAAACTGGCAAATCAACCCATCTACCATTCCCACCTTCCCTGAAGCGTGCACAAGAACCCCTTGAAGTCATTCACAGTGACCTTGTTGGCCCTATGCAGAGTTATTCTATTCAGGGCAACAGATACTTCGCCACGTTCATAGATGACTTCTCCAAAGCTGCAGTTGTCGTCTTTATGAAATCAAAGGACCAATTTAAGGATGCCTTCCTACACTATAAGGCGTGGGCTGAAAAACAGTTAAACAAGCCCATTAAATCCTTACACTCGGACCGTGGTGGCGAATATGTCAACAATGACTTAAAGCACATACTTCAGGAAGCAGGAATTGAGCATATGCTTACAATGCCTCATTCTCCACAGCAGAATGGGAGAGCCGAGCGTTTTAACCGTACGGTTATGGAAAAAGGCACTAGCATGCTCCATCATGCAGGCCTTAGCCTTGGCTTCTGGGAACAAGCGGTGCAAACTGCTGTGCAAATCTATAACCGCACTCCCACTCGTTCTAATCAGTGGAAAACTCTGCTGGAGCTCTGGGATGGTACAGTCCCAGATGTCTCTTACTTTAGAGTATTCGGCTGCAAGGCCTACTATCATGTACCTGAACACAACTGGCGCAAACTAGATCCTAAGTCAAAGGAAGCCGTGTTTGTGGGCTATGAGCCCCTTTCAAAGGGCTACAAACTCTGGGACAGACATAGCCGGTGCTTCATCTCTTCACGAGATGTTACATTTGATGAAGCAACCTTCCCGTCCCTGAGTGACCTGACCTGTCACTCCCATCCTTCTACCTCTCCCGTGTCAGGTGAACGCGAAAGTGGAGCTGCCGGCAGTGAGATCTTCTTTGTAGTGCCTAGTCAGCCTACGCCAGCTGTTGCCCCCACGGCACCTCAGGGTACTCCTATCTTTGTACTCCCACCTATTCAGGTGCCCGTGGTACCCCAACAACAGCCTAGCACACCTCCGAACCCCACACCCGTGCCTGCGGACCAGACCATTTATCATACTCCCCCCTCCCAAGCCCCTCTTACAAATCCTGCTCCCACACGTCGTACCCACTCTACTAGGCCTCCGGTAGTCTCCACGCCTATACCTGCCCCTAACTTCAATAGGGAAGTGTCTCCTCCTAGGGAAACCCCTAGATCTCCCAGGAACACTCAGGCGCTCTCGCCTAATCGTCCAAGGTGAAGCACAAGGGTACGATTCACGAATCCTCGCTACTACACAGAGGACAACGATGAATTCGTGCAGGGGAGTAGCAGGCTGGGAATGATGGACTTGCTTAATATCGCAGAGGTGCCTGGCTACAAGGAACCTCAGACGTACAAGCAGGCCATGGAGTCTGATCAAGCTGTCGATTGGCTTGAAACGTGCCAGTATGAACTGGACGCTCTCGACAAGCTTGCGGTCTGGCAACTTGAACCCCTCCCTGAAGGAAGGAAGGTGGTCAAATGCAAATGGGTGTTCAAAAAGAAGGCCGATGGCCGTTACCATGCTAGGCTAGTGGCAAAAGGGTTCACCCAACTAGAGGGGGTGGACTTTGACGAAACTTTCTCCCCAGTTGCCCGCTTTGAGTCCTTGAGACTCCTTCTTGCATTGGCTATGCTTGAAGACTGGCATATTCACCAGATGGACGTCAAGTCGGCGTTCCTTCATGGGGAACTGGAGGAGGAAATTTATATGGAGCAACCAGTCGGTTTCGTCACAGCTGGCTCCGAGCACCTTGTGTGCCGGTTACAGAAGGCCCTTTATGGCCTGAAGCAGGCTTCCCGTGCGTGGAATGTGCAGTTCCATGGGGTCTTAGTTGACCTAGGCTTCACGCGGACGTACTCTGATGCAGGAGTATACGTGTATCATCTTCAAGAGGGGGGTGACACACTTTTCGTGATCTTATATGTAGATGACATCACTATACTTGGGAGCTCCCTACCAAAGATCAATGATCTGAAAGTCTCTCTATCAAACCAATATGAGATGACTGACTTGGGTGAAATTGAGTCATATCTCGGTGTTAACATCACCAGAGATTGTGCCAATCGCACAATGACCATCAACCAATCAGATTACATCCGCGATGTGGTTGAGCGCTTTGGAATGTCTGATTCCAACCCAGTATACACTCCTCTTCCCACTGGCGCCGAGGCACACTTGATCAAGTTTGAAGATCAGGCCTCTACTTCTGAGATTAAGAAGTATCAACAGATAATTGGGTCTCTGCTATATGTGCAGATTGGAAGCAGACCTGATATATCCTTCGCTGTTGTGCGCCTTAGCCAATTTGCTTCCAATCCCTCACCTCAGCATTTACGCCTAGCCAAATATGTCCTGGCCTACCTTAAAAGTACTAAGGACTATTCGTTATGCTATGCTGGAGGGACTGGCTCAGATGGAGTAGGCCTTCATGGCTACTGCGACTCTTCCTGGGGAGATCAGGAAGATAAGCACTCCACCTCAGGTTACGTCTTCTTGCTTGCCAATGGAGCCATTTCATGGTGTACCAGAAAGCAGAAGACCATAGCACAGTCTACCACAGAAGCCGAGTACATGAGCCTCTCAGAGGCCTCAACCCAGGCTCAGTGGTATGCTACCTTCCTAAGGGAACTAGGGTATGAGGTATCCTCCCCTATACCCCTGCACTGTGACAACAAGGGTGCTGTAGACCTAGCATTAAACCCTGTCACTGGAAGGCAGTCCAAACACATCCTGATCAAGCACCATGTAGTCAGGGAATACGTTGAAAACAAGGTTATACACCTAATACGTACTCCTACAGGGGAAATGGTTGCAGATGGACTTACTAAGTCACTGCCCAGAGAACCCTTTGACAAAATGGTCGCTGATCTAGGAATGGTGTAAGAAGGGCTTCAGAGACGTCGAGCTGTTGTGCTCACAGTTAATGGTCGTCATTCCTTGACTTTCAAGGAACGTCCAAATTACACTGTCAATGGTCGTCGATCCTTGGTTTATCAACAAGGACGTCACATTGTCGTGTAAAGCACAACATGTTCTCTGATCTACAAGCTAAGAAAAACCCTTCTTAAAGATCTGGAGTGAGAGTAGTACAGCTCTTCAAAAGACTATTATCTGGTCTATATAGAGCCTACAGATTCCTGCCCTTCAGAAGATAGTCCTTTATCATAGGATTCATGAAGCGCATTCAGGGATGTTGAGAAGATCAAAATTTACCAAGATTTCAATCTTAATCCCAAATTTCTGTATAACTCCTCACTCCAAATTTATCACCTCTGTCTACTACATGGACTGCCTCTATCATGGAGGGATGTTGAGACGCGACTGCATAAGTCACATGTCTTGTGGGATATGATTGAGTCATCCCATATACCATATACGGTGTCTGTCCCTTATGGACTGATTTGGACTGGACCAGACTTGTACGGACCGTTTTTGTTTATCTTTATTGTCAGAGCCATATATGACTCTTATTGTTCTCTGCCCTCCAATGGCATTTCTCCCTCTTGCGCACAGACCACCTGTATTGTGTTTGGATCACCTGTGCGCACAGACCATTCTTACTTAAGCGTCCTGTATATAAGGACTGCTGTTTTTGCCTCTACACTTCAGAGTTCCCTTCACCTCTGAAGTGTAAGTTCCCTTCTCTTTACTTCTTTTATTACCCTTACTCATAGACGTTCTAGTAACTTGTCTATTAGGCGTGTAGATGTAATAGAGTTCCCTTCACCTCTGAAGTTAACTGGTCTATTAGCCCCTTGCTTTTACTCGCTCTGTTAGTTCTGCGCTCAACAGGGAAACCAATACCCGGGAAAGTATGGCATGGTTTCGTGATTGGCAGATCTAAGAACTCTACAAAACCCACTTCTGTTACTGTCCTGGCGGTAAGGAACACGAACGTTGGGTTTTCGTCCACACGTAGATGTCGATTCTTGCAAGAGTTTGCCATGGTATGTGCCAAGAAAGAAATCGAGATAACACCAGTGTTCAAGCTCGTCTCCACGATGGATGTACTCACATACTTGTTCTCTGAGTTCTACTCTTCCGGCAATGATTTCAACGTTGACAACGTCATCATTCTATACAAAGTTCAGTACTCGTATTCGTTACACAACGGAGGGTTTTTTTATTTACCTCGGCGTGAGAAGTAGGACAGTCTGACGTGTTATCATGTGCGATGACAGGGCATTGGTTTGTTCTAATGCAGTGTCAGGTTCCGTAATTATTTCTGTAAATGAAGGCAATTTACCTGTTTTTTTCCAGCATGGGATAGGTTTTTTTGAGTAAGTTGACGACAGGATACCAATGAATCGTCTCAAAGTGGTGTGAAATAAAGCGGTCACCCCAACCCATCAAATAGCTGATTACTTCAGGTGCGCTCAATTCTTGTTGTCAACTCAAGGAGTTGATGCATCTTTGGATCATGCGCTTGTTAATCGTGGTCAAGTCTCACGTCTTTTTTCGTTTGTGTGGTGAAACGCTAACAATTTTGCAAGGAGAGCAGAGCTATTAGATGTTGCGTTTTGTTTCTTCGCGATGTAATGTGTAATATACCATGCGATATCCTTTGTCTCTACTCCATTGGTGAGTAATTTGATATCATGATTTGCGCGTATGCTTTGTAGAATGACAGGACACCAATTGTTGAAGTATCTGTATGTTCTTTTTGGACCCCATTTGCCGTCGGCGTCTATCCAATCGTGGCTCGATAATGGAAAGGGTGCACGTCGTTTGCATATGACGTGTGAGTTGATTACTTTTATACAGGATTGGCCACATTGATGGACTTGAACCGTTCTCGCAATGCGGGTTTCAGCTTCGTCACGTTGCTGTGGGTAATCGGGCAGACGAGGATCGATAGGTCGAGAATATGCGATGTCTCGCTGGCGAGGAAGAGATAAAACAGCAGTCCCGTGAACGTCACGAAGGTCGGCACGGATGTTTGCAGAGATAAATTGCCGTACTTTTTCTCTGAAATCTTCTGTCGATAAACGTGCTTTCATTTCTTGCGAAGGCACCGATCCTGTTAACCACAATATCATATGCAAATGAAGGGTTCCTCTGCCCTGTGCTTCGACGGTACCGATGAAAGCAGAAACTTCTCCAAGGATCCCTGTTTCGCGTTGGATGGTTCGATTGTGTGCGTATCCTTCGATTCCTAACAGAGTTTGCAGTAACACTTTTATTGTGAGATGAAAGAACAAGGCGGCAGCAAACGGATCTGCCGCAATGGCGACGGCAGAAGGATGTTGACCGCGAGTGTCGAAAGCATCGAGATCGACGTGTTCTCCACATAGCACTTGTGCGACAGGGTCTTGAGTATCGGCGGGGTTTATCGTCAACCACACGGAGGGGGGATTCTTTTTGATGCACATGCCCCATATGAGAGACCGAATATTAATGCAGGATTCGTCAGTTGCCATGGTTTTCACTCTTACAGTCGACAAACTCTGTTGTAAGCTTCTCATAACCGGATTCGAAAACGGTTTGTGCGCTTGTTCTTCTGCTGCTGCCGTTTCGAAATCAGAAGGAGTCAATTGTCTGATTTCACGTTCATGGTGTAGGAAGGAAGATCTCGTGATTTGTAGAGCTGTCGCGCGACATACTTGGCGTTTCTGCAACATGCCAAATACTTCGAAAATGAAGTACAGGTCTTTGCAAAATCGTTTATCAGCATAACGGATGGACCAACGAGCGTGGTTGGAATAGGTGACCGCAAATGGTCGGTTGACTTTGTAACCTCCTTTTCCATATGGAAATAAACAAGGGAAGCTGCCAAGGAGATGATTGGGATTGTTTCCACTACCATTGGACAGTTCGCCATCTGTTGTCTTCCGGGGATATTCATTAACGAAGTCACTGCTGTGTTTCATGGCCCAACCTTCAGCTTTTTCAGAACGCGCTACATTTAATAACGCATGTGCGAGCATTTCGTTTTCATTGACATCGGAAGCAGCGACGTCTACCACCCCTAAAGAATGTAGAGGGATGTTTTGCGCATCTTGGGCGTGGATAAATAAACAAACACATTTCCATACAGAGTATCCCCACCTTCGATATCAAGAGCGGATTCACCTATATCATCTTCGTCGACAAACGCGTTTTCAATATCCGTGACTCCACCGAGGCCACCAGAAATTTCTGTATGAAGTTTGTAAAGGTTGACAATCATTTATCAAACATGTTGGAAGTAAGAGGTACTTACTGTCATCGTCCGTACCGTACTTGGGAACATAACCATCAGTTTCTTCCGCCAAAAGAGAAGTTTCGTTTGAACGTTTCGCAAGAGAGGAGATCTCGTCCAGGATACCGTCTGCCAGTAATGCATTCAATCTGTCCGAACAAATGATGATGTCTTCGTAAATGGGATTGTTTTGTTTGAGCCAAAAAAGTGCATCTCGAACCCGGGTACGGTTTACGCGTAGAAAGCCTGGTAACGTTTTTTGTGGCAGGTTTTTGGGTCCAACGAATGTGACTCCTATGGTTGCAGCGAGAATGGAAGAAGACGGTGGCATTAATTGCCCATCTGTCATGTGTACGACGTCTTGCGTGTTCAGACGATAACTTGACACGTTCCCTCGTAACCCACTCTGTAATCCATTTGTTGCCCACGAGCGAGCCCCTTTCTTCTTCGGATACAATTTGATGATGTATACGGCAGGGAAAAAATGCCCAACAAGAATTCGTTCAGGGAGGGTGAGGACTTGTAACTCCAAAGGTACATCTCCAACCCACATTTCGTTGGCTAGGGACAGAACAGGTTTTTTGTCACACCAAAGGTCGGATGTACACGATTGGCAGACGTTCGCAAATAGAATGCCGTCTTTGTCTGGGTGTAAACAATCGTCACTGGTGTGGAGAAGCATTCCGTTAGTGAGAACATGAGCGGGGTGTGGTTTCGTCGGCATTAATTTGTGTTTCTGTTCGAGATGGGAGAGTGTTACTTAGCAAATCTCTGTGCTAAAGAAGCGGCCGGCGCAGACGGCACATACAGAAGTTGCGGTTGCATCGTTTCCAGTGGCGTCAATGAATTTGGAGACACAATGTCGACGGCACTCTTCCAATACGGGAGATAGGAATTTGTCGTTGTCGACGGCTGTCGATAATGATGATTGCTCATTTGGTGGTTGGTAATCATCGTTCAGTTTGCAACACTTTTTGCAATGCGTGGTGTCTTCCAAACGTACATGCATATCATCATTTAAATGACGGACAGTGTCGTCGAGCAATGAGTGACTTTTTTTATCTCTGGGTAAGAAAGTATTTGGGGGAAGTGCGCCGATAATTTTGTCCTTGGTCAAACTTTGAAGAACGGTGGACAAAGACATGGATGAATTCATAAATGTCCCGCAGACGGTGTATGGAAGATGACATGTCAAATAATTGTTTCCCATATGGTGTCTCACTTGACTTTGTACATGTATTGCAACAGTGTCGTAAATGTGTGAGTAATAGGTTAGCTTTGTACATGTGGACGTCGGCTTTGTACATGTGGATTTTTTGTGAACTCTTATGTACTGTAATTCCCACTTTGTAGTAGACCTTGTCAAGCAAGGTGATATAAATGCTCGATGAACTTTTTTGCTGACACATACAATGAGTCATATTTTTTCCTCTTTACAGCAAGAAGTGATCGAATTGGCAATGACGCTGCGCTGCTATCCTTATCACCCCTGTCGTACAACTTCTTGTTACTTTGTGATGTCAGATTCCACTATATCTACTCGTCAACTTGTTTTGCGTCTTCACAGACGCAATGAGCAAAATATGCAACCTGTTTCTACACTCTTTGACAATTCTTTCAACAGTCTGAATCCTGCACAAATTGGACAACACCGCCACTGGGAGAGAGAGAGAGCAGGCGATCGAATGCAATGGGAGGTTAGTGTTTGTGTCAAATTGTGTGGTTGACATGCTCCCTTGCATGCTCCACCCACTTATTCCAACTGTAGTCAGCAGATTTCCATGACTTTGAAAATGACGTGAATTTGAGTCCCACTCAACCATTGCAACGTCGTCGCCGACAACGAGAAAGAGATGCGTTGGAACACGGACAACATGTGCAACAACAAAATCAAAGAGAAATAAGGGTACATTACGTGCTTTTGCAATTGGTGCTCTCTCACTTCCTGCTCAGTGTCCATCTCCTTATCAACACGTGCTTAACCAGACGAATGGTGACAGTCGTTTGCAAACAGTATGATTTTTTCCCTGTCAGTGTCATCTTCCACACTGATATTTTCCGATTCCTGAATCTGGTGTTATCCAATATAGTATGCTTCGACACACCAAAGAACATATGGCCAGCTTAACGGTTTCCCCATCCTCCACCATCTTGCTACCTCTACCGGAATTATCATCGTTTGATTGCCAAACCGACGGGTTTTGAGGTCTCATTTTTGTCTTGGCCATTGCCAGTCTTAGACTGACAACCGAAAGCTGTCAACAAATGAATTTTTTCGTCCTGTGTCAGTGCCTTTCCTTGCCCGGGGAAACTCGTATGGCAACAATAGAGGGTATCCTGAAAGCCCCTGTCTTACGACTTCCTCCTATTTTATAATATGCCACCATCATCGTATACGAAGAAACAGCGATCATTACTGACTCGCATGCGACTGGTGGAGTATATGACACCTTTCGCTGCGACCCCGCATATACTGACCCATCGAACTAGGTCGCTCATCCCGTCCCCGCCCCAGCTGCCAATGGTGGCACCTCCATCTCAATTGTCTGCTGATGGTGCTTTGGACAAGTCATTGGTGGTGACGAAGGAGCTTCGTCAATGTGCATGGTCCAGTCTCCTCGATACGTACCGATGTTTCATCATCCAAGAGCTCAACTCTCATCTACCCTCTGCCCATTACACTGCCTGGTTTGGGCAGAGTACACTTCGACGCACCAAAGAACATATGGCCAGCTTAACAGATTCCCCATCTGATGAACAGCATACATGAAGGTGATACTCACAGTGACAAAGGAGACTGTGGTGAGATATCAGGGTAAGCTGGAAGCAGCAACAGAGTAAGTCTTGCAAGTGAAGCAGATGTGGGGTCTGGCACACAACAGATGAGAACTGGTGTTTATACAGAGGATAAGACATACCTGGCACACAACAGACGAGAACTGGTGTGGTGCCAGAGCGTACAGGGTACACTACTTATACTGCTACAGAGGGTGACGCTAGTAACACAGAGTCACAGTAAATACAAGAACGCATTGTTCTAGACATGGACAAAGGAGTGGACTGATTCAGAGAACAAGGCGTAAAGAACAAGAAAAGTCCAGACTATGATATCATAGTGACATCACAATAGAGATAGAACAAAAGGAAGTACAAAGACGTAGTACAAGGGGAATCCAGAGGAGTCCATGATGTCATGTACACATGTGATGTCATAGATAAGAGAATACAAGAAGTCCTAGATTGTACAGATCAATATATCTAATCTACAAGTCCTGTATATCTAATCTAAAGCAGTCCGTTATCTGCATGTCCTTTGAACTGCTAAGTGCGCTCAGGTCACTTATCAACACCATCCTCTACCATCTCACTACAAACATGCCTTTTTGCCGGTACCGACTGATGTGTTCAAGGCTGTCATGCTTGCATCCAATCGATTTCCCCTGTGCTTCTGTCTTCCATTGGGTGAACCCTTTCTACACCCATGTCCACTGCTTGGCCACAAGCCTTCAAGCGCCTCTGAACAACCCCGCTGATTCGCCTGCACTCCCTGGGCTTCCCTTGTGTTCCCGAGAGCCCGCACTCAAGCGCGGCCTTAGCGACTCAAACCCGATGCGTCCTTGACTGCGACGGCCACCTCTACAAAATTACGTGGCACGCAGAAGCATGCGCGTGCGCTTCCGATCCCCTGCAATCAACCGATGTTGATAAGTGGCCTCAGCGCACTTAGCGGCTCAAAGGACATGCAGATAACGGACTGCTTTAGATTAGATATACAGGACTTGTAGATTAGATTATTTTGATCTTTACAATCTCGGACTTCTTGTATTCTCTTATCTATGACATCACACATGTACATGACATCATGGACCACTCTGGATTGCCCTTGTACTACGTCTATGTACTTCCCTTTGTTTCTTTATCTTTATTGTGATGTCACTATGATATCATAGTCCAGACCTCTCTTGTTCTCTACGCCTTGTTCTCTTTGTATCCACTCCTTTGTCCGTGTACAGAACAATGCGTCCTTGTATTTACTGTGACCTGCTGTTACTAGTGTCACCCTCTGTAGGAGTATAAGTAGTGTACCATGTACGCTCTGGCACCACACCAGTTCTCATCTGTTGTGTGCCAGGTATGTCTTCTCCTCTGTATAAACACCAGTTCTCATCTGTTGTGTGCCAGACTCCACATCTGCTTCACTTGCAAGACTTACTCTGTTGCTGCTTCTAGCCTACCTTGATATCTCACCACAGTCTACTTTGTCACTGTGAGTATCACCTTCATGTATGCTGTTCATCAGGTTATGGGCCCTGGTGCCCAAGCCACTCCACTTGGCTGGTCACTGTGTTCCTAGGATCACACACCAGGCTGAGGTCTGTCTGGGGCCTCACCAGCCTTGCCCAAGGCAGTAGACACTGGGGCGCCAGTGGTCTCTGCTGAGGAACCTCCTGTACATGTACTGCCCAGTAGTCCTACTTTCACCCCCACTGTTTTCCTAGCCCCTGCGCTATGCGCAAGGAGATTGGATCTGGTAGCCCCTTAATCCATATCCAGGTGTGCATGGCCCACTGGGCTGTGTATTGTGGAGCTTAGCGCCAGCTGTCTCTGGTGCTCCACACTGGGCGCAGGATCTCCTCACCATGGGAGTGTAAAACCTGGTTCAGACTCTGGGGGGTGTTCACCTTATGGTGTTCTGCAACCAGATACCTGCCTTGTAGCGGCAATGGGAAAGGATTCAGTGAAGCCACTTGTGGCGATGAGGCAACCAACAGGCCGAGAAGGCTGAGGTAGACAGCCTTGGGCTCTGAAAGCTTCCCTCCATATCCCCCTGACGCAAACTAGTGAGCTGTGTCCTAGACACATCCTGGCTGGCAGCTAGCTCCTAGTATGGCAAAGGGATTATCCATCCTGGGCTTAGCCCTTGTATCACTGGCGTACTTCAGGAGGCAGGACACACTAGCGTTCTGGCCTTACAGATTCACAGACAGGAGTGGTTACCCCATATCTTGCAACTGTTTTGAAGCACTATCGCTGACTGCTCCTCGGCGATAGATAAATCATCCCCATGTCTTCTGCACACTCTTCTCGCGCTGCCTCCCCCATCGGTGTTGCCACCACTAGTGCGGCTGGAGGAGCGACGGCAGGTGCCTCATCCGGCCTGCCTCCTATCCCATCTGGGTCCACTCCCTCCATGCGCATCTCCAATGCGTATAGCAACTCCTTTGGCATGCCATCTGGCATCCACCTTGGCCAGTTTGATGGGACCAACTGGAACGAGTGGTCTGGGACTCTTGAGGCCATCCTCACGCTGCATGAAGCTGAGGATGTGTTCTACCTCATGGCCCCTCTGTCTGGAGTTTCTCCAGATGAGTGGGAATCAGTCCAACGTCGGGCAAAGGCGTATCTCCGCCTCTACCTCAAACCCGACGTCTACTCCCTCGTTGCCGACCCATACGCCTACCCACTGTTCAAATCAAAGTGGGACAAGCTGAAGGACGTCTATGCTGGTGCTTCGGGCAGCACCACCATTTTTAATTTGTGGATTCAGTTAACACAAGCCCGTCTTGACGACTCCTCTCCCATGGCCTCTCAATTGGCCAAGCTCAATGAGCTAAGAGTCGGCCTTTCCAACGCACAGATGGGTGTCACTGACACCCAGTTCTGTCTCATTCTCCTCCACGCCCTGCCAGCCTCCTATGAGGTTCTGGCATCTACCATCCTTGCCAGTGGCGCCCCCTCCAAGCTCAAGCACGCTGAGATCATTGCGCGCATTGTCTCAGAGGAAGCGCGTCGCTCTGGCCCCTCTGGCTCCTCACTCCACAAGGCCGCCCCCATTAAACCTACTGGTGGCGCACGTAAGAAGAGAGACCATTCTCAACTTACCTGCCACTATTGTAACAAAAAGGGGCATATCAAGCCTGACTGCAGGCAGAGGAAGAAGGATGAAGCGGCGGGGAAGCTGAAGGACACCGGCAACAAGGCTGCCAACTCTCATGTATTAGTACCAACCACCGCCTCCATTAAGGAGGTCGATAGTGAGCCCGCCATTAACTGGGCGGACAATGCAGTTGGTGTTGCCTTGTATGCTGCCTCGTGTGTGCGTTGGATGATGGACAGTGGTGCCACACACCACATCACACCACATCGGTCCGATTTCAAGGACTACACTCCATGCAAGGGTGCTGTGCGCCTTGGAGACAAGTCCACCATCGACCAAGTTGGTGTAGGCTCCGTCATCTTCATCACGAGCCAAGGCCTTCCCATCACCCTCAGTAATGTGCTACACCTACCTCAGGTGAAAACATGCTTCTTATCGACGCGTGCACTAGCACAAAAGGGTGCGGAAGTGGCCTTTGACAGTGGCTCATTTAAAATCTCTGTCAATAAAAACTGTGTAGCTGTTGGCTACTTGGAGGACAACCTATACTGGTTGGACGCTTCAAGCATTGGCCTCAATGCTCACGTCAAAAGTGCTGCCACCACTCTTGATATCTGGCATCAGCGCATGGGACACATCTCCTCTGCCGCTCTTAAGTCGTATGGTCCCTCTGCCACTACTGGCATGGACATTGATAGCTCTACCACGCATACTGCTGTGTGTCGTGGGTGCGAGTTGGGTAAATCCACTCGTCAACCTTTCTCTGCGTCCTCCACCAAAAGGACAACCCGTATCTTTGAGATTGTACATAGTGACCTAGCCGGTCCAATGCAAACTCAGTCCCTACAAGGCTCCGCGTACACCGCCACCTTCATAGACGACCACTCCAAGCATGCAGTGGTGTACTTCATTAAGTCGAAGGATCAGTTTGTGAAAGCGCTGCAGATGTATTTGGCCTGGGGTGAAACCCAGACGTCCCATAAACTGCGCGCACTCCACTCTGACCGCGGAGGCGAGTACATGGCGAGCCAAGTACAGGACATTCTCAAGCAGAGAGGGATAGAGCATCACCTTACGATGCCAGGTTCACCACAGTCAAACGGGAAAGCCGAGCGGTTTAACCGCACCATTACGGACAAGGCAATGGCCATGCTACACACAGCTGGCATGTCTAAAGGCTTCTGGGAGCATGCTATGAGCACTGCGGTACACATCTATAACCGCTCTCCCACCCGTACGCTTAAGTGGCGCACACCTTATGAGCTCTGGTACTCTGGCAAAGTACCAGATGTCTCACATTTACGCGTCTTTGGATGCAAGGGGTACATGCACGTACCCGCTGATAAGCGTCGCAAATTGGATGCGAAGGCCATTGAGGTCACGCTTATTGGGTTTGAGCCCGAATCAAAGGGCTATAAGCTCTGGGACCGCTCAACCCGCTCTGTCCGTTTGTCCAGGGATGTGACATTCGACGAGAGTAGCTTCCCGTCCCTTCAGGGTGTTGAGACACACCCACCACCTTCTCAAGTGGCTTCACCACCACTACCTCCACCAGTGATTGCCGTACCTAGCACGTCGGCGTTACCACCACAGCGAGCACCCTCCCCCACACACTCTGACAGTAGTGAGGAAGAGGATGTTGAGGATATTTTAGACCCTAAACCAGAGCGCCCACACACGCCACCACTACCACCTGCCCTGCCTACTCTGCCCACCACTCCTAAGCGTGAGCACACCACTCCCACTTCACCACCGCCGCGTCAAAGTGCAGTACGCATTGCGCGCTTTGTCCCTCCTCCCTCGCCAGACATGCCTGGTGGGTTTGAGGATTGTGCGCAGCGAAGTCAGCTGCTGCGCGAAATGGACAATGCACCGAGACGCTCTACCCGTGCACCTGTGCCCAACCCTCGCTACTTCAGTGGGGACAATATGGCACTGCACGGTAGACGGCTGGGATATGCAGAGCTGTTAGCTGCAGCTTACGTTGGCAGAGACCCTGCAACTTATGCAGAGGCCATGAGGTCTGCAGATGCAGATGAGTGGACACTGGCGTGTCAGTATGAAATGGATGCGCTCGCCAAAAATGGCACATGGGAGTTAGTGGATCTCCCGCCTAATCGCAAGGCAGTAAAATCCAAATGGGTCTTCAAGCTCAAGGCAGATGGCCGCTACAGAGCTCGCTTGGTGGCTAAGGGGTTTACGCAAATCCCTGGCATAGATTTTGATGAAACCTTCTCTCCCGTCGCACGATTTGAGTCGCTGAGATTACTTCTGGCGTTGGCCGCGCTGGAGGACTGGCACATCCATCAGATGGATGTCAAGTCTGCGTTTCTCAATGGCGTGCTTGATGAGGAGATATACATGGAGCAGCCACAAGGTTTCACCACTGCTGGTGCAGAGATGAAGGTGTGTCGCCTTATAAAGGCGATATATGGTCTCAAACAGGCCTCCCGTGCATGGAACTTGCAATTCCATGGAGTGCTAGTTGCACTCAGCTTTAAGCGGACGTTTGCCAATGCCGGCGTATATGTGTTGCCTCAACGAGAGGGGGATGGACCACTCTTCATTATCGTTTACGTTGACGACATCACAATAATGGGTGCTTCTATGGAGAAGATCAAGCGTCTTAAGTCAGACCTTTCTGAGCGCTATGAGATGACAGATCTCGGGGAGATAGACTCATATCTTGGTATGCGTATTGTGCGCGACCGCTCCCGGAGACGCATTGAAATAGACCAGTCTGGCTATATCAAGGATGTCCTTGAACGCTTTGGCATGTCTGATGCCACACCACACTCCACACCCTTGCCTGCTGGTGCTGACGAGCACCTTCATAAATATACGGGCCAGGCTTCTGCCTCTGACATTACGCACTACCAGTCACTCATTGGTAGTCTGCTATACGTTCAGATTGGCACTAGACCTGACATTTCCTTTGCTGTATCACGTTTGGCGCAGTATGCAGCAAATCCTTCCCCCCAACATCTACGGCTTGCGATGTACGTCTTGTCCTACTTAGTAGGTACTATAGACATGTGCATAGTCTACGATGGCGCCAGTGGAGATGGCCTTCATGGCTATAGTGATTCCTCCCTGGGTGACCAGGTTGATGATAGACACTCCACTTCCGGTTATGTGTTCCTTTTAGCCAATGGTGCAATAAGCTGGTCCTTGCGAAAGCAAAAGACTGTGGCCCAAAACACTACAGAGGTGGAATACATGGCTATGACCGACGCGGCCAATCAAGCCACTTGGTATCAGAGCTTCCTTGCGGAACTTGGGTACGAGGTCGACGACCCCATCCCATTGCACGGTGACAATAAGGGTGCCATTGACTTGGCCTTGAACCCTGTCACTGGGAGGCGATCCAAGCACATTGCCATAAGGCATCATGTCATTAGGGAGTACATTGAAAAGGGGACCATCACCCTTATTAGAACCCCTACACTGGAAATGGTTGCAGATGGCTTCACCAAGTCCCTCGCACGCACCCTGCTCCACCAACACAATGTAGACATGGGCTTGTGCTAATCCAAGATTGCTGATCACGGGGAGATGTTGATAAGTGGCCTCAGCGCACTTAGTGGCTCAAAGGACATGCAGATAACGGACTGCTTTAGATTAGATATACAGGACTTGTAGATTAGATTATTTTGATCTTTACAATCTCGGACTTCTTGTATTCTCTTATCTATGACATCACACATGTACATGACATCATGGACCACTCTGGATTGCCCTTGTACTACGTCTATGTACTTCCCTTTGTTTCTTTATCTTTATTGTGATGTCACTATGATATCATAGTCCAGACCTCTCTTGTTCTCTACGCCTTGTTCTCTTTGTATCCACTCCTTTGTCCGTGTACAGAACAATGCGTCCTTGTATTTACTGTGACCTGCTGTTACTAGTGTCACCCTCTGTAGGAGTATAAGTAGTGTACCATGTACGCTCTGGCACCACACCAGTTCTCATCTGTTGTGTGCCAGGTATGTCTTCTCCTCTGTATAAACACCAGTTCTCATCTGTTGTGTGCCAGACTCCACATCTGCTTCACTTGCAAGACTTACTCTGTTGCTGCTTCTAGCCTACCTTGATATCTCACCACAGTCTACTTTGTCACTGTGAGTATCACCTTCATGTATGCTGTTCATCAACCGACTCAGTAGGACCCCGTGCGGTTCACTGTTTCTGTTGCCGAGCTTGCCGCACTTGCGCGCGGCCTGAGAGACTCAAACCCGACGCATCCCTGATTGCGAAGGCCACCTCTACATAATTGCATAGCACGCAGAAGCATGCGCATGCGCTTCCGACCCCCTCCAATCATCCGACTCAGCAGCCCTGTGCAGTTCACTGTTTTTGTTCCCGAGCTCGCCGCACTTGCGTGCAACCTTAGAGACTCAAACCCGACGCACCCCCGACTGCGAAGGCCACCTCTATGAAATTACGTGGCACGCAGAAGCATGCGCATGCGCGTCCGATCCCCTGCAGTCACCCGACTCAGTAGGTTCACTGTTTCTGTCCCCGAGCTCGCCGCACTTTTGCGCGGCCTTATTAAGTCAAACCCACCGCATCCATGGCTACAGCGACCACGTGTACGACTTCTTGTGCCTGGCAGAGGCCCGCACGATTACTTGCGCGGCTCCACGCAGCTCCCTCATATGACGGGCTTGTTGATTGGACCAAACGTGGGAAAGCTTCCCACGTTCGCTCACAATCCGACAACAACAACCCCCAACAACCCTTCTGTTCCCTTCGTTCCCCTCACTGGACCACCACCTCCTCCATGTTCTGAACCCACCCGCTGTACACCTATTCTCCCTCCATAACGGACCCAGGACGCTACCCCTCCGACGTGCAGACCCCGGAATGGGAGGAAAAAAACATGCGTATTCTTATTATTCACGCATCCCAGAATTGTTCTGACATCGATCGCAGACCCTCCCCCTGCCACACAACCGAGAAGCAATATACACCGCAACCTCCCCAGACAGATGCAACGTTTTCACAGCAGCAAATACTATCCCTCACCCCCACATCGGACACCATCCCCAGTTCGGACACATCGAATTCCTCGCTCGTCCCTCATCCGATTACTACAAAACTAGATATACAGTGTCTAATGCCATTTGTTAACACCATCCAACCATTTTTTAAATAAAAATCCTGTTGTGTCGCTAGAACAAGAATTTGGTGTTTGTCACGCTTGCCGATGAACGCCGTGGTCGGGGTTTGATTGGGTAAGCTGGGTACCTTCCAAAAGTGGCCACGAAAGTGGCGTCCAAAATACGACTCAAGTGAGGTGCCCAAGGAGCCCAGGCATGCCAGCTCAACGACGGACATTAAAGCAACGCAATAAACGATCAAACGACCCAAATTATGAGCTATGTATTCAGGAAACTATTAATAAAGTTCGCTCTGGAGAGTATCCGTCATTCAGAGCTGCTTCCAGAAGCACACAGGTACGTCATCATCTATGAAGTCATCTCAGCTTACCGTAACAAGTGCTAGATTGCATTGTCGACACTTACAGATCGTGCGAAGGGTCGACACAAATGCTCAGCTTTAGCACATGCTAACCAACAACTTCTTACACCTGAACAAGAGACCACTCTGGTAGCGTGGATAAAGCATCGAGCTGAAATGGGCCTTCCATTCTCAAGGAAGGACCTTGAGGCTGAAGCTGCTGCAATTTCTGGGAAGGTCATTGGCAAGACATGGTATGAAAAGTTCTTGCGGCGACATAAAAAGCTCTTTGCTGCCTTTGCAGCAAGGCTTGACCCAAAGCGTGCAAAAAATTTCAATTCAACGGTGATTAACGATTACTTTGACAAACTAGAATCACTTAATTCACGTTTCCCTGGCGGAATCCCCCCTGAACACATTTGGAACATGGACGAGAAGGGCATTCAAATGGGTGGAGGCCGAAAGAACTCCAGTAAAAAGTTCTTATATTTGAAGGACCAGAGACAAAAGTACCATCTCAAAAGCGACAACCTCGAGTTGGTGACAGTTATCGAATGTGTCTCAGCCGCTGGGGCTGTTGTTCCCCCATCCTTTTGCCTACAGAATGGTAGTGTACCGGACTTGCGCAGTCTGAACGACGATCAGTGGGGAAGGTGCGCACTTTTGTGTTCTCTCCGAGTCTGACAGCTAATATAACAACACAAAGTGTTTATTTCTCGGAATCTGGCTGGACAGATGTGTATAATTGCGAGCGCTGGATACGAAACATTTTCATCCCCTTTGCGAAGAAGTGCCGAGTTGACAACTCAATGCCAATTGTGCTCACAATGGACGGGCATGACACCCATAAAAAACCTGAAATATGACGTGCAATCTACGAGTCTCTCGACACAGAAGACATCGAGGTTGTTGTCTTGTGCTTTCCCTCCAAGACGACACACAAGTGCCAGCCACTCGATGTCCTTATCTTCGCAGCAGTCGAGCGGCGATGGCAGGATGTCTGTATGGAATTTCTCAAAACAGGGGCTCCCATCAATCGCTTTACAGTCATCCCGGCTTATTTGCAAGGTACACGGGATGCATTAACAAAAGAACTCATTGCCAGGGCCTTCGAGAAGACTGGCCTATACCCTGTCAATCGCGCCGTATTCACTCAAGACGACTTCGCTCCAAGCAAAGCCTCCTCGGTCGTTGCACATGTCCCAGACTCATTTCCTTCCGAGTTCCCGTCGTCTGACCCTGTTGAAGCCTCAGATGTTGATGCACACTCTGAACTTGGCTCCGAATATAACTCAGAGGAGGACAGTGACTTTGTTCCTTCCGACAAACCTTCAGATGATGAAGGTTTGTGCTTGTGCCAACGTTCCGCACATTCCTCTGCTGACAAATCTAATTACCAGAACCGGCCAGCGCTGCAGAAGAGACTCAGAGCAACCCCGAGTCAGAGGCGACAGATCACATGGCGCCGGTCTCTGGATTTATGAATGTGCTGGAAAGCCTGGAGACGAAGATTGTCCACACCACGCGTTCAGCAAGTGCCCGACTCAACTTATTAGTTGGGCACCCGAAGACGATTTCATTTGAGGAAGACCGGGCATTAACAAAAGAAGACATGCTAACCGAGTTACGATCCACAAGAGAGAAGCTCGCCACCACACATCAAGCCCTCCTTGCTGCATTGGGTCAGCTCAGTGCAGCGAACGCTCACTGCACGTCAATACACCGAGAACTCACTACTGTCTGGGAACAGCTCATAAATGCGACTCGAGCAAAGGAACGTCACTTGAAGAAAATCAAGGCACGTTTCGTTACTTCAAGAGACCTTCGCCTTGAGTTTGATCAGGAGGAGGTCGAGAGAAAAGAGCACGAACATGCCGCTGCAGAAAAAGACAAAAAAAAGGAAGCTGAGAATGCGGCACAGGCTCTCCAGATTGCCGACGATGCATTGAATCATGACTTCACGGGTCGGCTGGCCACATACAAAAAGGACGACTTGAGGGCCCTTGCCATTGCTATCAGCATGTCGGATAAGGGGACCAACAGTGAGCTCCAAGCTCGGATCCTTGACCACTTTCAGCGCCAGCCTGACCTGCAACGCAACTCAAGATTCTCGGGTTTATTCACCAAATCTATTCGTGCTCCCCAAAGGAAAGGCACCGCAGCGCCTAGTAATGGGGAGGGTGTTGGAGGAGACGCCATGCCAGGCGGTGCAGGTGGAGGTGGAGGGACTGATCACTTCTTCCCATCCCGTCCTGGCCACCTCCCACATCTGTCTATGCCAGTCGCTTCTACCAGCTCGCATCCTATCCCACCCAATTATCATTTTCATCAGTACCAACCAAGTAATATTAATTACTCAGGCTTTCACGCCGAGGCCCCTGGCCCAGTCTTACCACTTCACCCTCCTAATTTTAACATATTTCAGCCACATTTCAATTACAATACCCCCCAATAATACCTACAAGTACATATAATATCTACACAGGTGCATTAATCCTTCCGCATTGACACCGTACATGCTGGCGATCGAGCGAGTAACAGGCCGAGCTTGGGGCAAGGCGGAGTTTCAATAAGGCGGCGTGACAATCCTGTGACTGTTCGAACACTCGAGGTGTCTGATGTGGGGGTGAGGGATAGTAGGCAGAAGAATGGCAGCCAGTCAGTGATATCCATTTCCCGTGAGTGTACATGCCGTGGTGACTATAGTCATCTACTGCACAGAGACAACGTCACCACCAATTCCCACTACCACCCCTGCCATTGCCATGTTATCAAACACCACAGCCGTAAGTCCAAACCTGTCCGCCCTTGCATCCCCACTGATTATTGCCCTTACACAAGCCTGCGTGCGTGTTGCGTTAGGCCCGTCCTAACGGTGCTCGACTTGAGCGGTGACAGAGTGGCTTGGTATGCGAAGGACGACTTAGCGAATATGGATACACGTCCTGAGTAGGAACGTGATCGGTGCGAGCACTGGGGTGAGGTCCACCAGGCGTATATGTCGTCGAGGGATCTGCTCTACAAGAGCCAGACGCACTAGCAGGCAGAGAAGGAGGAGAAGACAGACGAAGAGGGATGAGACTGAGAATTGGACTGGTGATTCAAGAAGACCAAGCTAGAGAGCTCGGTCTTCGTACTACGAGTCCTTTATACAATTGACGAGGGGCTTTGAAGCTCCTCCTGAACGTAGGCTACCCAGTAGCGATAGTAGCTCGAACCCTACTACAACTATCCTAGGAACGAGTCACAAGTCCGATGAGATATACATGTGATAACAGCCCTAAGGCTGACTGATACAACTGTCCCTGACTAATACTAGGGTAGTCAGAACCCCACGAGCCCACAGTCCGTACTGATGAGTCCGATCGCAACAGTGCGCCTGCTGCAGACGTTCGCAAGACGTCACCCGCAGTGCCATCATCGACATCACCAGAGCCACTCCCCACGTGGTTCCCTAACCGCACCACTGCTACCTCCACGTCAGCGCATCCATAACAGCATGCACCTATGCAAGCCAGGGGAGGCAGCGCATGATGCCAAGACGATAATGGCAAGCATTAGTGACAACATCAAGGCTCAGGCTACAATTAGGGGCTTTCAAAGTTGCCCTTATTTGTCTCATTACCTAACCATTACGATACCATTTTGCAAACCATTAAGTCAGAAATGATCTCAAAAAAGGGACAAATAATTTGATTTTTTAAGGATGGGAGGGGGCTCCTACTGTACATAACGCAATTATTTCTATTTCATTAAGGGGGGCTGCTAAAGAAACTGAGTTTCATTTTATTTTATGTAAGACAGCAAATATGACTACATTTTATGAACTCCGAATTGGAACTAGTAATCTGGTCTAGTGGAGATTGAAAAAGATTTACCCCGCCAAAATGTTGCCAGGGGCTCCGAGGCACAAAAATAATTCATTATAGTTTCATTATTGGCTTTTTTCGGGGGGGGGGTTTCAAAGTTGGACATTATTGGTCCATTTTTATTTTATTAATTTTCACATTAACATCATATTTACACCAAAATCAGGCTTAATGGACGTTATAATGGGTCCAATAAGGGACCAAAATAAGTTAACTTTGAAAGACCCTATTGCGAGGCGGCGGTATCAATAACGAACCCCAGCGACGGTGGCGAGATCGCGCAGCTAGTGTTCGTCACGGGTTCGTAAACCCGTACAGGGTACCCGGGTATGGGTTTGACGGGTACGGGTACTATCACCTGACCAGTGTTGCAAATTTTGAGGTAAATCGCGAGTGATCGGCTTCATCTTTATTAAAATATATTTTTGGAATGGGTACGATAATTTCTCACCTATATGACCCTGGTTCCAATGTGAGGAAAAAGTGAGACAGAAACGAGTTGGAGGAAAGCCGGAAAGGACCACCCCAAAATACGGGAGTTGCAAACAATTGGTCACTCCTTTGTCACGAAAAGTGAGTGGCAGTGGCCGACAGCGGACTTCCAATTTTGGTGCATCAAGGCTGAGTCAAGCAACGAGATGTCACGCTAATCCACTGATCTGCTTGTATCTTCATTGTGGGTGCACTGGGTGACACGAAATTTCAGAGGGTGGTTAAATAGTATATATACATCATGTACTGAAGTTTCTGAACTATGGGGTGCAATAGCAGGTTCAGCAGAGATGACTTTTCTCGGTGTTCTCACTTTTTTGCACAATGCTCGTGAAATCGCAAGGCAAAGATGTACAATTTTCCCCTTTTCTTGTGTGATTCATCAAATATTAGTACCTACCTATCATATCACAGAAGGATCAATAATGAAGGTTTTCCGATCTCTTAAAAATGTGTGTTTTGCAATTCTCCTCCATTTTGCATACCAGGTCAGGTGATAGTACGGGTACGAGGTTGGAAACCATCCAGAACCCGCACCCGTATGACGGGTTTGGCGGGTTTTTTTGAGTACACCATGACTTTTATTTCGGCATTATACACTACTACACTACACTTGTACATGAAGTATTATAACTACTACTACTACTGGTCAGAATACCTGTTGCAAGGCTCGCCATCGCGTCCGCCGTCCGAGTCGTCGTGTCCAGTTGTTTTCGTGTCCCGTCGTCGTCGTCGTCTTGTGACTCCTGTCGTTGTTGTCGGTGTCGGTGTCGCCGTCGTCGTCGGCGTTGTTGCTGTTGTTGACGTCGTCTTGCCGTTGTCGATGGCAAGGCCCTGGCGGCGGTGGCGTTGGCGGTGGTGGTTGGTGGCCATCCAACTCGTCGTGTCGCCGCCGCCTTGTCGAAGTTGTCGTTGTCGTCGTTGTCGATATCGTTGTCGTCGACACCGTCTTGCTGTTGTCGATGGTAGGGCGGCGGTGGGGGTTGATAGCGCGTGCAGCTCGGGGCTGCTGCAGGAGGACTTGAAGTGCACAATCGATAAACTAACTGACTAAGCAAGGCAAAACCGGCATCACCCGGCCTGGGAATGAATCGGGAACATACGCTCAAGCATCAACGGCAAACCCCGCCTGCCACTCAACCCACAACGTCAACTTTGCCAGCCCTAGCCGAACGACCAACCGCCAGCTCATCGCAACGCAAGTCTCAAACGCAACGGCGGCGGCACCCATGACACCCGGGCCTGCGGCAGGAGTCATGGCGAGGTGGCGCTGCAACTCCGAGCGACTCGACGACGACAACCGTACAACGGCGGCGACATGGCGACAACAACAGCAACGACGGTGACGACGACGACGACGGCAGCGACAGCAGCGTCGACGGCGGCGGCGGCAGCAACGACAGCAGCGACGACGACGACGGCGGTAACGATGGCGGCGACGGCGACGACGACGACGACGGTGACGATGCGACAGACGGCGGGCGGCAATGACGACGCAGCAGGCTTTGTAGATTACATAGATAGACAATGTATTCGAGTAGATGTAGTATCATTGCCAAGTCCCTGAGCTGACAACACGCAACACTCGTGTTGAGCAGCAACTTGAGCTTACTGGCATGTAAGCTTGCGACACGAACCCGCTGTGCCAACCCGCACGGGATTTCATACCCGCACAACCCGTAAGTACCCATACCCGTAGCGTATGGTACCCATACCCGTGACCCCGGGTACGGGTTTCACGCGGGTGCGGGTACGGGTAAGGCCTGAGTGACCCATGGGTTACCCGTGACGAACACTACGCGCAGCGACCATGGGGGGACAATGTGGCAACGACGAAGGCGTGGAGCGGGCAGTGGCGACAGCAGATAGGGCCCATGTGCAGCGATGATGGCGGTGGCGAGACATTGGTGACGACGACAACGACGAAGGTGCCGGGCAAGCAGTGGTGACAATACGATAATGGGACGGCAGTGGCAACGATCCGACTACAACAACGATGACACCGGGTCACCACTACGTGGGATAGCTCGCATGCCCACGACTCTCGCATCACTCATCGCTACTGATTTTCTTTCTCTTCCCTCACCTCGCATTCTCTGCCCATGGGTTTCGCGCGGGTACACGTGCGGGTAGAATAGCTGTAGAACCCCTGTAATGTTTTTAGAATAATTTAAAGAAGATTTTTGAGATTTTTGTGAGGATTGGGGTTCAGGTTCGGGTTCAGCCACGTCTGAGCCCTGAACCGAACCTGGACCGCACCGGACCTCTGGGAGGTTCAAGGTGCGTCCCACTAAAAAGCCCCTTTTTAATTGTCGCTGTAGTACTTAAATGACGACTCGTGTGCGAAAATCAATTAAAGGACGGTCCGGACGACCGTCCCTTCAATGCTAGTGAATACTGCTGTAGCTGCGATTGGGCAGGGCAGATTGATTGCATTGTGGGATGATCTGTTTGACAGGTGCTTCTAACGCATGGGGACATTTTGGACATGTGTTTACCTCGATCACCCCTCCTTCCCTGCCATTTGCTCCCTCAGTTGTGCACCTACCCACTGACGGTGACCCCGAAATCTTGTCCGCACCACTTTCACCTTCGATCGAGTCGGATTTCGAATGCCTGCCCTCCCCGGTGACATCGACAACAGACGATCAGCCCGAGTCCACGTCGGTGTTTGTGATCCTCTCGGAGCTTGAATCGTCCCCGCGTGCACTACCAGTGCACTACCGCTCCCCTGGTCATTCGCCTGTGTCTCTCGTTTCGTCTTCAACCCCTGAGTTTTTGCCTCCGAGTCTGAAATAAGATCTCAACGCTTGACTCTCTGTCGCTCTGTCACCTGATCTTTCGTCCGAGTCATTGCTGTCGGGAGCCTTCAGCCAGTTCTCTCCGCCTTGCGAATTTGAGTCTGCCCCCATGTCCGCTGCCGGTATCGTCCCGCTGAGTCATCGGCGAGTTGTCCTCGTTGCTATGCGAATCCTTCGGTATCCGTCCTCTTTCCCGTGCCACTAGACTCCACCGCAACGACCTCCCGGATTTCTTCCTTCTCGAGATCACACCACCCCCCTGCCTCATCAGTCCTCAACTCGGATGCCAGGAACCCCTGCCGGTCCATGAGGTCTTGTCCCCTTGCCTCCTACACGCCTCCGCCTCTCTCCCGCTTCAACTTCCCAGCTCTAGGTCTGTGCGCTCCATCTTTGCGCTCGCCTTTGTCATTGTCACTGCAGTTCTAGCTCAACATTTCAGCGACCGTTTCCACACTCGTGCACTGGTTTTAGAGCAAGAAAGAAGATTCCGACGACAGTCGGATCGACACCCTCGAGGTTCGTGACGCCTTCAGACATCGGCTCCAGCTAGGGCACTCCCGGTGCCTCACACGAGGACTCGGTGACACTCACAGGCGCAGGTCGGAGACGCGGTGACTTCATCTACACGCACGATGCGGCCCTTCCACTCTTCCCATTATTGACAAATTCATTATCTTCGACCCCGACGCCCCAACTTTTTTTAGATGTAGCTTGACCGGGGACGGTCAAGATTTGAGCCCCAGGAGGTGTGAGGCCAATCCGGGCGTTGGGCTCGAAAGTTACGCGCGCGCTGTCACCCTCGATCACCTCAGCCACTATCGTTGTATCTTTTATCTCGGACTCAGTTCTACAGCATGATAGGTAACTTAGTGATGAGAAATGCGAAATATACAAGATTATCCGGGAATTGTAAGGGCTTATAATGCGCATGAGACTTATGAAAAATTTGCAAGTGTGGCCGACAGAAAGTGTAAGTGCTTATAAATTAACCGTGTTTGGCCATGGGAATTGTAAGTACTCGTATCTTACCCAGACCAGACGGATGCATGATTGTAGCCCAGTCATAAGCAATCATGATTCTATTATGATAATAATACAAGCTTAAATTCTCTGATAATTTGCATAAGCAATTTC
Organism: Lactarius pseudohatsudake; assembly: GCA_021525015.1. Taxonomy (NCBI): domain Eukaryota; kingdom Fungi; phylum Basidiomycota; class Agaricomycetes; order Russulales; family Russulaceae; genus Lactarius; species Lactarius pseudohatsudake. Next base: position 13,071 of record JAKELH010000581.1, on the reverse strand, counting down.
GGCTTTGCTAAGTTGATAAAAATTTTAGGGTTTTTTGCTGATGTACAGACAGTGGTGGCGAGGGCGCAGATGACGAGAACGAGGTCGACGCAGACGGCAGCAGCGGCAAGGGGCAGAGGCAGCAGCGACACAAAGAGGGCGACGGTGCAGACGGCTGCAACAAGGACGACGCATGGCCGCGGCGGCGGGGAAGAGCGGCAGGCTGCAGCAGCGAGGGGCAGGGGGTGCGACAACGCAGAGAGGGTGAGAGTGCAGATGGCTGCAGTGAGAACGATGCAGGCGGCGGCAGCAGCGAGGGTGCAGATGACGACAATGCAGACGGCGGTAGCGAGGGCACAGGCGGCAGCGGCGAAAGTGCAGACGGCGATGACAACACAGACGACGGCAGTGAGGGCGCAGGCAGCGACGGCGGCAGCGGAGAGACATGGACAGGGTGGCGATGGAGTAGACGGCAACGGCGAGGACACAGACAGTGGTAGCGACGATGCAGACGGCAACGGCGAGGGGGCAGGGCCGCAGCGGCGGCGAGGGGCAGAGAGCAACGGCGAGGCAGAGAGCGGCAGAGGCAGACGGCGACGACAACTATGACCACGACCACGACCACGCAGACGGCGGCAGCGAGGGCGCAGACGGCAGTGGCGAGACATGGACAGCGGTGGTGACGACATAGACAGCAACGGCAGAGAGCAGTGGCAAGGAGGCAGAGAGCGGCAGCGAGGGGGCAGATGGCAGCGAGGATGACGCAGGTGGCGGCGGCGGCGGACGACAACGACAACGACGACACAGACAGTGACCGCGATGATGGCGCAGACGGCAGCAGCGAGGGCACAGGCGTCGCTTTGGGGAGCTGAAAAACGGGGGTCAGAGGTAGGTTCCTCGACACAGGTTGTGCGGCCTCCTCTCAAGAACCTGACAGAGGTTCTCAGCCTTGTGATGTACAGATTTGACCTGGATCGAGTTGCTCGAATATGTACGATGGAAAGCGACTTTATCTGGTCGACGAGAAGGTGAATCATTTTCAGCCTTGAGTGAAGCCAGTCTGCCAAGAATACGCGGAGCACAATTCGAGGATGATGCCGAGGAAACTGTCCCAATAGAGCTCGCCCCGTCACCAGATGTAGGGATGGGCGTTGGAACGCCACTCCCCAGTGCCATTGCTGGAACAATCGCCTGGGGCCAGAAGTCCATTTTTGGTTGCAATAGTCGACAGTCGCGAACCAAGATTGAGAGGCCCTTCGCATTGGGCGCTGATGTGATACACCTGACAAGGTGAGATGCTGTGGCACCTACAGACCAAGGGGCGCGGTGTACGGAGCCGAGTCCGTGTGAGTTCGTAGGCGGAGGGGATCTTGCAGAGGTTACAGGTGAGAGGACGGGGGCGCCGAGCCCGAAGCGTTCGTGACGCGGTGCGATCGCGAACGGGCGAAGGCGGGAATGGGAACGAGCGGAGAGGCGAGGTGAGAGCGAGAGCGAGAGATAACGATGACCTGTGTATTTGATCATTTGAGTGCCCGCGGTAGGGCCTGACTTCCGGGATCAGCACGCAGAGTCAGAGGGGGAAAACGATGGCGACCGGGCGCTGGCTCTATTCAGTAGAAGTCAGGGGTTTAAATACAAAAGAGACTCTAATAACGTCAGAGCTCAGCACGTACTATGGAGTAAGAGAGATGGGGTGGTGATGCGACGAGCCCGGGGTGTTGAGGGACAAAGGTGACACGAGGCGCGGGGACGCGCGGCCAGGGTACGAGGGGTGGGAAGCCTCTTGCAAGGCAACTACGAGCGGGGACGGTCCATGTGCGACGGAAGTAGTAGAACGACGGAGGTGACGGGGCGACAGGAGAGGGAGAGGGAGAGATGAAGGAATGGCGAGTGGGCCATATGACCGATATGGCAGTAAGCCACGCGACGCCAGTCCGAGGTTGAAAACACCGAAAATAGCTGATTTCGGGGCCAGAGCCCGAGGGATCTATACAGCAGGAGCGAGCAGACAAAGGAGGGGAAGGATCAGGGAAGGGAGGAGAGTGGGAGGGGCGCTGAGAGGGCACGGATGGTGGTAAGACGGTGCAAAGCGCGAGGGAGAGGAAGAGCCTGAGCATATGAGGGATCCAGGTGGCAAGGGACAGGAAGACGAGGCGGGAGATGGCGCTGAGATGGCAGAAATGGCAGGACAGTGTGCAGGGCCAAGAGGGGGTCCGAACGATGCAGAGCGCGAGGGCGAGGAGGGCCCAAGTGGGTCGGAGGGGCTGAGGGGTAGAGACTGTGGAGTGAGGAGACGTTGGGGTCTAAGGCAGCGATGTAGCAAGGGAGTGGAGTGGAAGGTGTTAAGGGGCTGAGACAGCGTGCATGAGGGGAAAAGAGCGGTGGTGGGAGCGGCAAGGGCAACTGGCCTAGCTCAACCCCCCCCCTAACACGTCACGTGACATCAATCCACAAACTCGGAACAAAAAATAAAATTTGGCTCGAAAATTATGTAACTTATCGCAGACATAAATATACTACAAACAAAAGCAAATAAGGTAAGCAATGCGTGGTGGCACGTATTGCATGCTGCAACCCCCCTTTGGCGCGTGGCCCCTCCCCTCCTCCATCCCCCCTTTCCCAACCCTGTACGCGTGCGCAAGACACGCGGGACCGTGCGGGACAAGCGCCCCCGCCCCTGTTTACACGCGAAGGGGGGTCGCGAGGTGGCACACCATTAGCCCCCTGCCCCCGTTTGCGCGCAAAGAAGGCGCGGGACAGGTACGCCCCCTTTCGCCCCCCCGTCCCCGTTCACACCGAAGAGGAGACCCGAACCGCCCCGCCACCCCTGTTGACTCGCGAACGGGGGGGCTGTGCAGGAAGTGCACGCCCCCCGTCTGCACGCAATGGGGGCGCGACAGGTACGTCCCCCTCCTCCCGCTTCCCTCGTTCACGTGCGAGCAGGACACACGAATGCGGGACAAGCCCCCGCTCCCATTTGCGCGCAAGGGGAGGCGCAGGGACGGGGTGCGGGCACGCACGAGACAGCGACGTCCCCCGCTTCTCCCCCCCTCCCCGTCCCTTCGTTTGCACGCGAACAGGATACGCGACGCGGGACGGGCCAGACGGCGTGGGACGGCGCGTGCGCCACCCGCCTCTTGCCCGGGACCCCGCGCGCCACGCCAGAGGCAGCGTGGCGCTCCCACCTCCCTTGGTTTGCACGCAGAGGCGACATGCGGACGAGGGGCGGGGGTGGGGATGGGAACGGGCGCCCACACATCCTTCGCGCCCCGCCCCGTTTGCACGCAGGGGTAGGGCATGATCGGGCCAGGCCGGGGGTGAGAACGGGCACCCCCCGAACACCCTTTGCGCCTCGCCCCGTTTGCACGCAGGGGCAGTGCGCGGACGGGGTGGCGCGCTCCAACCTGGAGCAGCGCCCCCCTCTCCCTGGGTTCGCGCGCATGGGCGACGTGCGAACCGGAGGCCGCGCAGAAGCAGCGCCCCCTCCCCTGTGCATACGACACAGGGGCAAGCGAGCCGGGGGGCGTGCTAGGCAGGGGCGGCCGCGCAGGAGACCCACCTCTCCCCCGGGTTCAGGCGCAAGGGCGAGTTTCGAAGGGGTGGCCGCGCGAAACGCCCCCCCCGCGCTCCCCCTTCCACGACACCCCCATCTGCGTCCCCTGCGCCAGCCCCTCCCTTACGCCCCCCTTTCCACATGCCCTGTTGGACACGTGCAGAGAGCAGGGCGTAAAGAGGGTGTACGCGCACCCCCCCCGTGTCGCCGCACAGCCACTGCCTGGCTCGCCCCTCCCCGGGTTCACGCGCGAAGGGGCAGCCGCGCGGGAACAACCCCCCCCCCCCCGGGTTCGCCCCTGCGCGCGAATCCCGAACGGACGGCTGCATGGATGCGCCCCCCCTTCCCCAGGTTTTGCGCCAGGGCAAAAACGCGAACAGGCGACTGCGCGGAAGCCCGGGGGCGTGTGGACTGTGACCAGGCGGGTTCGGGGGGGCACGGAATGGGGCGCGCGGCCCCTTTTTACTCCCCACTTCCCTCTCGACTTCAACAAAAAAAGTACATAGTTTATGTAATGTTTCTTAGCTAACAAAAATATATTTCTTTTGATTAAAAAGGCAAATAAAACAAAATACAAACAAACAAAAAACAGAGTGTGATTATATCATACTTATGTTTGTGATAAGTACATAATTTTCGAGCCAAAGTTTATTTTTGGTTCCGAGTTTGTGGATTGGTGATCATGTGATGTCAGTGACGTGTTAGGGGGGGGGTTGAGCAAGGACACGTTGGCAAGGGCAGCAGCAACAGCTGCAGACGGACGGGGACACGGTTGCGGGCAGCAGCGACAAGATCCAGAGAGGGCGGCAAGGGCAACTACGAGCGATGCGCAAGAGCAGAGGACGGCAGAGGACGCGAGCGGCGGTGGAAAGGGCGCAGAGAGCGGCAGTGGCGAGTCCACCGGCGGACACAGACGGCGGGGACACAGGCTGAGGCTACACAGGCGGCGGCGACCAGGCGGCGGCTAACACAGGCTGCGGCCGACACAGGTGGCGGCGAAACAGGCGGCGGCGGACCAGGCAGGCGGCGGCGACACAGGCGCGGCGACACGGCGGCGGCGACACAGGCGGGCGACACAGGCGGCGGCGACACAGGCGGCGGCGACACAGGCGGCGGCGACACACGGCGGCGACACAGGCGGCGGCGACACAGGCGGCGGCGACACAGGCGGCGGCGACACAGGCGGCGGCGACACAGGCGGCGGCGACACAGGCAGCAGTAACCAGGCAGCGGCGAGGCGACGCAGATGAAGGCGGAGAGGATACGGGCGATGGTGGAAGCGAGGACCCAGAGAGGCGGCAAGGACCCGTGAGGGCGCAGAGGGCGGCGGCAGCAGTGCAGAGAGTGGCGACGAGGGCGCAGAAGGCAGTGGCAACTCGGAGGGTGCAGAGCGACGATAGCGAGTAAGGCGGAGGGGGCGGGTATAACGTACAAACAGCAAGCGGTCGGCACGCGGACAGCGTGCAGACAGCGCAGACAGCAAGCCGTGCGGTGCAGGCAGGGGTGCGCGCAAGCGAGAGGAACAACAGGGGAGGCAGGAGCAATGAAGGGAAAGGACAGCCAAGGAAACCAGATGGGTTCATTTGACTCAGAACTTTCCTGGGCGCACAGTTCAGCTGACGCAGTTGTCTGATCTCCTATTCGTACTTTGAGTGGGCTCGCTCAGCCCAGCTGGAGCCAGACTCCTTCCCGATTCGGTGCTCTGCGTAAGAGGCTCTTAATCACGTGTGCTTTCCCACACTTACTTTCCTTTTATATCCCAACTTCAGCGCCTCGTTACGCTCCGCACCGACTGGGGAGACTTGTGTCGGGGATCTCGGACTGTGACATTTTTTCGTCACTTTTTCTCTCGTTTACAGTAATCGTCGTTTGATCATCGAGATGTGTATGTCATCAAGAAATTTAAAATTAGTTTATTCAAGGCTCAGTACAGCGCTGTAACGCGTGCAAGTCCCATGTTGCGAAAGTGGGTGTGGGAAAAAACACGTGAGGAGTAATGATAGTCTCTTACACGGAGCATCGAATCGGGAAGGAGTCTGCGTCAATCCCAACATTGCACCAACTCACTTTTCTATCAAGTTGTCGACCAGGTCCACGTTCACCATTGGGCGCTTTCAAGTTGTTGGCGCCATGCTCCGAGCCCTGTGTTTTGTCAACGCCGTGTTTTTGCTGAGCGTGCATATGGCGTTGGCTATATTTCAAGCTGTATTTGCCTCGTTGTCAATATCTCCTGTCAAATAGTCTTAGTCTGTGTCAATGAACCCGAACTCGTCACGCAAAAAGCCGGCCCTCTCAACAAAAGAGAAGACTCGGGACATCGACGAATTGTTCGAGGAACCCAAGACTTGGTCATGATAGCCACACATGTCTGCATTCTGAATTTCTGCATGTTGTTTCGATGAGGATTTCCACCACATCGGACTCACAGTGGCGGGTGCATCCCACTAGGTCGAATATCGGACTCAGCTTTCGAGCACTTCAGTTACCACATGTTATCACATGACGTTCAAGCTCTCCGTGCAGTGAACTCTTGATCGGGGTTCAAAAAAAAAAAACTCTTGATCAACCAACACGCCAACACGCCTCTTTCTCTGTGAGTCCTGTCGCCCCGCATCACGCCCAATGTCTCAATGTCAGATAAATGGCCAACAACAGCGAGGCCATCGTAAAGTGCTTCGTACAGTGCATGTATTTCGTGCAGCATGTCTGGACTTTTCTCGCTGATCATGGCGGTAGGTTTCTCATCTGTGACCGTCGCTCAGCCCTACCTGATGCTTTCAAGAGTATTATCTCACTCTCGATGTGCACTCTCCTGCACCACCGTCACTGGATTTTCATTTGATGGAAATGCCCCTTAATGCACTTACCCATGGAGACGCTGTCGAGGAAGAGGTGCGCTTTTCTTCACTGTGAATTAAGCTGCGTCTCACCCTTAGATTGATTTGTCGCGTCTTCGAGCCCCTCTGAGCGAAGAGGACGATGTTGACGCGTCGATGGATGTCATTGACGTTGGCACTGGCACGTTGGAACCCGAAGTACGTTCTTGCTCACACGTTTCACTTTATTCTGTGACGCCTTTTCAGTCCTTCTCTGCAGATGTCGTTAGCGCACATTCCAGGCCATTGCTCAGCATCACTTTTGCCCGATTTGACACCGGTAACCGCCACAACTCCGTCTGTGCCACTCCGCCAGATACTTCCCTCAATCCTGAAGATACTCACACAGCGCTCGGTGCAGCCTCCGGCCAGTCCTTCTGCCAGAGCCGCGGCTAGCACGCCTCAGTCAAGCTCGGGTCGATCGAGCGTCACGACTACGACTACGACCGGAGGAAAAGGAGATACCCCCGGGCTCATGGAATAGACAGAAAGGCGACGGGTTTGATGTTGACAATGAAGTTGTTGGCGTTGTTATGCTTGAGATTCAAGGCACATCGGGTCTTCCACGATGGCGAAACAGTGAGTCATTTCTGCCTTCCAAAACTGACGCATCAGTGTTGATTGGATTGCAGCGACATGTACGAAGCTACTCTTCCATGCGCGCAAGTATAAGCAGTCGTTCCGTATGCGGCTCACTGTGCCCAACTGAGATAAGCTCTCCTCCAACGACTTCATCAGTGATGCTGCGGTCGAGATTACTGACTTCGCGACAAACGTTCCAAAGATTCTGAGATGGACCAGGGCTCTCTTAATCTTGAGGAAGAAGACGGCACACGCAATTTCCAACTTTTCAAGCTTCCTCCGGTGACTGTCAAGGTAGCAGCGTGGGACTCGGAGCATGCTCCAACAATCACATTCGGGTGAGCGTTGTGATGTATGCGGCGAGGCTAATCATCACTGACGCGCCTTTGTGAAGAGCCAAATATTAGCCATACGATGCTCTGTGGCAGAGGACGTTACAGTTTCTCAAACAAGAATCAAGATGATGCGGACGACACACGTACGATCATGCACCTTGAGCTCATATTAATGCTTGACTTACTCTCGGCATCGTCCACCAGACGATTGGCTCGTTCTTCACGCGCTCGACTTGACTTGAGCAAACATCCCCAGACGGACGAGCTCATGTTCCCTGAGGTGACCCAGTGCGATACTGAGGTCGCACAGCGACGTGCGTGAGCCCGACCTCGGAACTGCACGGACACGAGCATTCCCCACACGCCGAACCTTCACTCCCCTGGGACCCCTGTGCGTTGACACGCTGGGCTTCTCTGCCCCGGCCGGTAGTCATTTTTGTGCAGTAGTAGTACAATTCGTTAATAAATTCAACATGCACACCCGTACCCGTAGTGAAATATCCGCCAACCCCCGAGACCCCCGACCCGTACCTTGTGGACGGGTACGGGTACGGGTAGCCCTTTTCAACCCGAGGGTTACCCGGGCCATTCACGGACAAAGCTCTGTATAATACATTGCTACAGGTGTGCACATACTTCTGGCTGTCTGCGTGCGTCCAGGACTCGTGAGAATGTGCTCATTCACTTTACTTAGTTCATCAGCAAAATAAATTAAAAATTTAGGCACTTGTTGTTACGAGAATTAATTTGCCTGGAGTCTAAGCGCTATGGCAATCTTTGAATCGCTTGCAATCAGACCAGAATAGCTTACAATTTTTGGGTCGATCTACAAGTACTGATAATATGAATACAATCCCTACGGTCGCATTGTAAGCGCTTCCAATTATTGGTTGTGTTTTGCGGTTGCGTTGTGAGCACTTGCAAGCCTTTCATAAGTCTTGTGGCCCGACTATAACCCCTTGCAAGTTGCTGTAATTTTACTATAATCACGCACGAAATCCCTTATATTGGTCAGCTATCAATAATAATAACAATAGGTCACCGTATTGATGTAGCAGGGTGATCAAAAGAAATGTTTGCCGCACGCTGTACAGAGCGTGTGAGTCCGATCGGAGCGGATTCCGCATGGGTTAGACAGGAGAGGGTGAGCCAAGTCCGGAGCGTTCGCGGTGGCGAGAGCCGGTGTGATCGCGAACGGGCGAGGGCGAGAGTGAACGTTGATGGTGACTCGGAGAACGCGAAGCGAGAGCGGGAGCAGAAACGAGTGACCAGAGACGACAACGAGAGCAATACGATGTACTCAGGCTTCAAGTGCCCGCGGCTGGGCCTGACTTCCGGAATGAACCGTAGGGAGACTAAGAGGTAGAAAAACAAAACTGATATTAATGAGTCAAGGGTGCGAGGTGATATACACGCGAGCCGTAACACGACGCATCCTGAAACTAAGTCGAGAGTATAGTGAGAGAGGAGACTATAGAGGGGAAGGTGGGAGAGTGCAGGTACGACGGACAAGGAGAGAGTGAACGGACACAAGTGAGTCAAAGGGAGATGGGCGTGTACACGAGAAACGGAAAGAATTTAAACAAGGGAAACCGGGATACGACGCACAACAAAAGACCTCCGACGACAGCGCGATGACCGGCGCGATTTCCAACAGCGTCTTGTGGGTGGCTAAGGACAACAGGAGCGGGTGAGTGGCGATCTTGACATCTTGAAATGGACAGGTGATATGGGCGATGCGAAGGAGACGGGATGGCGATGTGACGAGGTCGGAAGACCCAGGGAACAAAGCGACACGAGGGCGAGGACGCTGTACGGAGCCGAATCCGTATGAGTCCGTAGGCGGAGGGGATCCCGCAGGGGTTACAGAGGGACAGAGGAGGAAGGGCCGAGTCCGAAGCGTTCGCGACGGATGCGAACGGACGAGGGCGGGAACGAGCGTGATTGGGCGAGACGAGTGACGATGCCGTCCGAGGCGGCGAGGCGAGGCGAGGCGAGGCGACGACGAGTGAACTGGGTAGGAGTGCCCGAGCGGCGGGCCTGACTCGAACCGAGATCACGCTGAGACGAGACGATAAGGGGGAAAAACAAGATTGACTAGTATTAACGAGCCAAGAACGCGAGCTTAAATACAAGTGGAACTGTAGCTACGAGCGAGCCACTGGTATGAAACGACATCATGTGTGAGCGCATGTGAGCTCTTGCAACTTCAGCCCTGAGTTGGGCCACTTGCGGAAGTTGCGACCGCTTAACTGCAGGTGTGCCCATACTGTTGGCTGTCCGCGTGCGTCCAGGACGCGTGGGAATGTGCTCATTCACTTTACTTAGTTTCATGCGCGCGTACAACATTGCTGCAAATCACATCCTCTGTGTACATCCGACACTACAGTAGTACAGGTGTGCAGACACCGCCGGCTGTCTGCGTGCGTCCCGGACACGTGGGAATGTGCTCACTAAGTTTGACGCATTCAGATGTAAAATTGATGCGCGCGCGCGCACGACAAAGTTGCACACGCCAGTATCTGTGTACATCACTGCAGGTGTGCCCATACTGTTGGCTGTCCGCTGTCCGCATGCGTCCAGGACGCGTGGGAATGTGCTCATTCACTTATTCTCACGACAACAAAGTTGCACACTCAAGGCTCTGTGTACATCACTGCGGGTGTGCACATACTGCTGGCTGTCTGTGTGTGTCCAGGACGCGTGAGAATGTACTCATCCACTCCCAGCCTTGTGCCTGCGTCCAGGGCGTGTGTGACTCTCCTCATCTTATTTACATTCGCACACTCAGATGGAGGACAGTGCAATACTGTACTGCTGCCTCTCTGCGTGCGTGCAGGACACGTGACAATCTGATCATTTAGTATCACACACATGTGGATTTGGTGCACACATGTATGTAACAAACCAGCCTCTGCATGAGTGAGTACCGCCAGCCCTGCGCGTGCGTCCAGGACGCGTGGGAATCTCTTCACTTAGCATTATATACTCACATGCACAATCGATGCCTGCGCGCATCTATCAAATATGTGTGCGCCAGCCTCTGTGTGAATGAACACCGCCAGCCCTGCGCGTGCGTCCGGGACGCGTGGGAATCTCTTCACTTAGCATTATATACTCACATGCACAATCGATGCCTGCGCGCATCTATCAAATATGTGTGCGCCAGCCTCTGTGTGAATGAACACCGCCAGCCCTGCGCGTGCGTCCGGGACGCGTGGGAATCTCTTCACTTAGCATTATATACTCACATGCACAATCGATGCCTGCGCGCATCTATCAAATATGTGTGCGCCAGCCTCTGTGTGAATGAGTATCACCACCAGCCCTGCACGTCGTTCAGGATAAGTGCAGAGTTTCCCATCCTTATGTTACACACTCAAATCGACATTCTGTAGTATCTCGACAAATGTCCTCCAATCATGACTACCGTATTTGATCTCTTTCTCATTCGTAACTCATGGCGCTCGACTTTGGCCCTTCCCGCCTTTCTCACCTCCACCTAAGTCACGATGTCGTGACCCACTGGCAGGGCGAGAGCTGTGTCCCTGCGCTGTGAGGAATTGTTCATCCTGCGCTGGAGTACTTCGGCCAGATCGACCGCGCCTCAAATGCACGGCCTTTGGACCGATCGCGCGGTCTCCCTTCGGGCGCTTCTGTGAAGAAACCTCAGACCCCTCATCCTCTGACACTTCTCGACTCCGCTTTGACTGCATTGATGCGCTGCTACCGGCGGAAGGCGTGATGGATCGCATCCTGGGTGCCGAAGTTGGCCTGCTCGATTGTGACGAGAATTCGTAATCAGGTCCTGCCTCCTCATTTGGCGTCCTCTCTGAGTCGAGCGTCATTCTTCTCAACCCTTCGCTTGCGCCATCGTCCTCCGCACCTACCAGAGGCCTCGCCGCCGCCGCGCCTGCGGTCTGACCTGTCCCCGTCGCTTCGACGTCGGAAGGTCCACCAGAAGCCGCCTGCTTCCTGCTCTTTGGCCTAGCACGCGGTGCCCTGATATCGCTCTCCTTCCCCTTGCTTTTCTCCTTTGAAGCCTTTCCTTTGCGTTTGCTAGTCGAAGCGACGGGCGACCCCGCCGTCCCACCTTCATTCGCCCCAGAGTCGTCGTCCAGCAGGGTCTCGTCTGAGTCTCCTTGCTCCAATGCCTTGCCTTCAAACACATCCATTTAGTCTCCTAACCAAACGTCGTAGTGTCACAGACTTGGTCAACGCACGTAATGAGCCCCCAATGTTCATGAACGCCTCCTGAATGAACCCCTTGCTGAACGGACAGATTGTTTAAGAAGGACGTCTGGAGATCTTCCTCCGATCAGTCTGTACACGTGCACCTTCTTCCTTTGAGGGTGACGCACAAACTCTTCCGATGAGCTGCTGGTCGCTCATCACTGACCAACAGGACGTCCCTATCGTGCAAACCGCCATCGGTATCAGTATCACGCCTCTCTCATCACCTCCCTTTCATAACGTAACCCACACGCACCATAATGATTAAAATGTTTGCAAAGGCTATGTGAGACTCGAGCGATCCGACGTTGGATATGAGCAGCTACGCGGCGGGCCATTACGCCCACTGTTCTTGAATTTTCTCGGAGGTCGATATCCTCTCTCGCTGTTTTCATCTTGCCGTCGATCGTGAGAACATCTATCTTGTGGTGGTCGAACACCTGCCATGAGGAAGGGGTCAACACGCCATTCAACCTGCTTCATCATCACAACAACTCACCATCTGGATAAGTTTGAACGAGGTAAGAAATAACAATATACGATGATCTTATCCGGCATCGAAGCTGTGCGCGACACTCCTCCATGTTCTGGTGCTATCCCCTCCTGTGACCCAAGGACTGGTGACCCAGGTGGTGACGACGCCGGCGTCACCGGCGGTGTCAAGAACGCTTCTGGTGGACAATGACGGCTCGGTTCAATGCCTGGCGCATTGTCGACGGATAGGTGGTGGTGTACTATCTCCACAAGAGTGTTCAGCTTGCAGGATGGAATGGTGCGATACCCCTCGTAGGTGTTTAAGAGGTTGGGGTCTTCGTACAGGTTTTTAATCGCAAACACCGGGTGAAACAGGCATTGTCTGACAGACAAGTAGAAATTCTGGGTTCATTGGTCAGCCGTCCTGTGGTCCACATCGTCACCCCAAACCAATTACTCACCTCGCTGGAGAACTGTCGCGGGAACGATGGGTTGTCCAGAGCTTTCGTAGCCAGAGCTTCAAGCGCATCATACTCATGCTCATACAGCTTGAGCAGACATATGTGTTCTTCGTATGGCTCAAGACCAGAGATGGCCTTGTTTTCATGGTCCAGTGAGTTGACCGTCCGCCGAATGACTGCGCCCCTATACTTCTCCCCACGACCGCCATCCATTTCGCGTTCTCTTTACGGAAATTCTGGTCCACCGCATTGTTTACCGCAGATATCAGGCCTTGGTCATCATCATTACCTTCGAACATTCGATGAAGCGCTTGACGAGATTCCGCTTGGCGTTCCAACAACAGATTCTTGTCGTCCCGCTTAGCCCGAGCCAGGCTGCGCTTCATATCGTCGAGTTCTTCGTTCGTGCGGCTGTCATCTTTGAAGCCTGAAAGACCGATCACCTTCCCAATGTGCCACAAATCCTGAGTGCGCATTCGATGCCCCGGGCCAGTTCAGCCACCTCCACGTTACGCACCCCACCATGTACGCACCGAAGGTCGTGTTTGCACCGGCGTCGCGGTCATCCCCACAAACAA